>JAZHYW010030742.1:0-65691 GCA_037355805.1 Ixodes ricinus | reverse complement strand
TCCAATCGGAGGTGTTCTGGAAACACACGCCGCCGCGTGGAACGGCGGTACGACGCTTGGTGTCACGTGGTACGTGCTCGTTTGTGCTCAGAAATCCTCCCACTGTTTGTCCCGTCCCGTGTACATGTAGTAGTCTTCTTGTTTATGAGCTTTAGAAACACGGTATCATCATCATCTGCGAGAATCAAGAGCCACGTTATTGAATATACAACACGGGCACTTCACGTCATCGTACGTGGTCTCCGAAGAGGAAATAAACGAACATATAGCAGATGAATGAACCGTAATTAATCCAATGAATCAAAGAATTAAAGTTTTCAGGAACCCGCAGAAAGCCGAAAAAAGGGCGGAGCCAGGATTTGAACTCTGGGCCTCCCAATGTCCGGTCGGGTGTGCTAACCACTACACCACTCCACCTCGGCTCTCTGGCGTTTCCTATCTGTCTTATTAATGCACAAGAAACGAAATGTATCCAATCGGAGGTGTCCTGGAAACACACGCCGCCGCGTGGAACGCGGTACGACGCTTGGTGTCACGTGGTACGTGCTCGTTTGTGCTCCAGAAATCCTCCCACTGTTTGTCTCGTCCCGTGTACATGTAGTAGTCTTCTTTGTTTATGAGCTTTAGAAACACGGTATCATCATCATCTGCGAGAATCAAGAGCCACGTTATTGAATATACAACACGGGCACTTCACGTCATCGTACGTGGTCTCCGAAGAGGAAATAAACGAACATATGCAGATGAATGAACCGTAATTAATCCAATGAATCAAAGAATTAAAGTTTTCAGGAACCCGCAGAAAGCCGAAAAAAGGGCGGAGCCAGGATTTGAACTCTGGGCCTCCCAATGTCCGGTCGGGTGTGCTAACCACTACACCACTCCACCTCGGCTCTCTGGCGTTTCCTATCTGTCTTATTAATGCACAAGAAACGAAATGTATCCAATCGGAGGTGTCCTGGAAACACACGCCGCCGCGTGGAACGCGGTACGACGCTTGGTGTCACGTGGTACGTGCTCGTTTGTGCTCCAGAAATCCTCCCACTGTTTGTCTCGTCCCGTGTACATGTAGTAGTCTTCTTTGTTTATGAGCTTTAGAAACACGGTATCATCATCATCTGCGAGAATCAAGAGCCACGTTATTGAATATACAACACGGGCACTTCACGTCATCGTACGTGGTCTCCGAAGAGGAAATAAACGAACATATGCAGATGAATGAACCGTAATTAATCCAATGAATCAAAGAATTAAAGTTTTCAGGAACCCGCAGAAAGCCGAAAAAAGGGCGGAGCCAGGATTTGAACTCTGGGCCTCCCAATGTCCGGTCGGGTGTGCTAACCACTACACCACTCCACCTCGGCTCTCTGGCGTTTCCTATCTGTCTTATTAATGCACAAGAAACGAAATGTATCCAATCGGAGGTGTCCTGGAAACACACGCCGCCGCGTGGAACGCGGTACGACGCTTGGTGTCACGTGGTACGTGCTCGTTTGTGCTCCAGAAATCCTCCCACTGTTTGTCTCGTCCCGTGTACATGTAGTAGTCTTCTTTGTTTATGAGCTTTAGAAACACGGTATCATCATCATCTGCGAGAATCAAGAGCCACGTTATTGAATATACAACACGGGCACTTCACGTCATCGTACGTGGTCTCCGAAGAGGAAATAAACGAACATATGCAGATGAATGAACCGTAATTAATCCAATGAATCAAAGAATTAAAGTTTTCAGGAACCCGCAGAAAGCCGAAAAAAGGGCGGAGCCAGGATTTGAACTCTGGGCCTCCCAATGTCCGGTCGGGTGTGCTAACCACTACACCACTCCACCTCGGCTCTCTGGCGTTTCCTATCTGTCTTATTAATGCACAAGAAACGAAATGTATCCAATCGGAGGTGTCCTGGAAACACACGCCGCCGCGTGGAACGCGGTACGACGCTTGGTGTCACGTGGTACGTGCTCGTTTGTGCTCCAGAAATCCTCCCACTGTTTGTCTCGTCCCGTGTACATGTAGTAGTCTTCTTTGTTTATGAGCTTTAGAAACACGGTATCATCATCATCTGCGAGAATCAAGAGCCACGTTATTGAATATACAACACGGGCACTTCACGTCATCGTACGTGGTCTCCGAAGAGGAAATAAACGAACATATGCAGATGAATGAACCGTAATTAATCCAATGAATCAAAGAATTAAAGTTTTCAGGAACCCGCAGAAAGCCGAAAAAAGGGCGGAGCCAGGATTTGAACTCTGGGCCTCCCAATGTCCGGTCGGGTGTGCTAACCACTACACCACTCCACCTCGGCTCTCTGGCGTTTCCTATCTGTCTTATTAATGCACAAGAAACGAAATGTATCCAATCGGAGGTGTCCTGGAAACACACGCCGCCGCGTGGAACGCGGTACGACGCTTGGTGTCACGTGGTACGTGCTCGTTTGTGCTCCAGAAATCCTCCCACTGTTTGTCTCGTCCCGTGTACATGTAGTAGTCTTCTTTGTTTATGAGCTTTAGAAACACGGTATCATCATCATCTGCGAGAATCAAGAGCCACGTTATTGAATATACAACACGGGCACTTCACGTCATCGTACGTGGTCTCCGAAGAGGAAATAAACGAACATATGCAGATGAATGAACCGTAATTAATCCAATGAATCAAAGAATTAAAGTTTTCAGGAACCCGCAGAAAGCCGAAAAAGGGCGGAGCCAGGATTTGAACTCTGGGCCTCCCAATGTCCGGTCGGGTGTGCTAACCACTACACCACTCCACCTCGGCTCTCTGGCGTTTCCTATCTGTCTTATTAATGCACAAGAAACGAAATGTATCCAATCGGAGGTGTTCTGGAAACACACGCCGCCGCGTGGAACGCGGTACGACGCTTGGTGTCACGTGGTACGTGCTCGTTTGTGCTCCAGAAATCCTCCCACTGTTTGTCCCGTCCCGTGTACATGTAGTAGTCTTCTTTGTTTATGAGCTTTAGAAACACGGTATCATCATCATCTGCGAGAATCAAGAGCCACGTTATTGAATATACAACACGGGCACTTCACGTCATCGTACGTGGTCTCCGAAGAGGAAATAAACGAACATATGCAGATGAATGAACCGTAATTAATCCAATGAATCAAAGAATTAAAGTTTCAGGAACCCGCAGAAAGCCGAAAAAAGGGCGGAGCCAGGATTTGAACTCTGGGCCTCCCAATGTCCGGTCGGGTGTGCTAACCACTACACCACTCCACCTCGGCTCTCTGGCGTTTCCTATCTGTCTTATTAATGCACAAGAAACGAAATGTATCCAATCGGAGGTGTTCTGGAAACACACGCCGCCGCGTGGAACGCGGTACGACGCTTGGTGTCACGTGGTACGTGCTCGTTTGTGCTCCAGAAATCCTCCCACTGTTTGTCCCGTCCCGTGTACATGTAGTAGTCTTCTTTGTTTATGAGCTTTAGAAACACGGTATCATCATCATCTGCGAGAATCAAGAGCCACGTTATTGAATATACAACACGGGCACTTCACGTCATCGTACGTGGTCTCCGAAGAGGAAATAAACGAACATATGCAGATGAATGAACCGTAATTAATCCAATGAATCAAAGAATTAAAGTTTCAGGAACCCGCAGAAAGTCGAAAAAGGGCGGAGCCAGGATTTGAACTCTGGGCCTCCCAATATCCGGTCGGGTGTGCTAACCACTACACCACTCCACCTCGGCTCTCTGGCGTTTCCTATCTGTCTTATTAATGCACAAGAAACGAAATGTATCCAATCGGAGGTGTTCTGGAAGCACACGCCGCCGCGTGGAACGCGGTACGACGCTTGGTGTCACGTGGTACGTGCTCGTTTGTGCTCCAGAAATCCTCCCACTGTTTGTCCCGTCCCGTGTACATGTAGTAGTCTTACGGAATGTCACGCTCCAAACAACAGCACGAGCTTGTGGCGGGTTAGTTTAAAAAACAATAAGTGTCTAAGAATTCTGCGTAAATGCTTTGTATATATTTTTGTATAAGTGTAAATATCGGGAGTGATCTTTATTAGGGGAATAAGGTACATGAAATAATAGGTTTATCGTGCTCTACTTGGGACTCAAAATGAAGGAGCAAACGCGCAAGGAAGAAGTTTATACTAAAGCATCGTTGGTAGTCAGCTGTATGCTCTATCCTGTCCTTTCTTTCTTTGTGTTCTAGTTCTTTTCTAAAGTTCAAGCTGATATTTTAACAAGTATGTACCAACAAGCTCAACTCTTAACCGTTAGACAGGTTAGTGTTTATCAAAAGGTTCAATTGGCCTTTTTCAAGACAAGTTAGAGTATTTGATGTTGTTAATTCTTGAGGTAGGCTGTTCCAGTCTCACATAGTTCTTGGAAAAAAGGAGCATTTATATGTATCATTATTTGCCGTATCTAGTCGGTATTGGTTTAAGTGGTTGCCTCTGAGGGGCCTACTTTACCGAGCGACTACGTAAGGATCAGTATTAAAATTAAAAACACCATTTTTTAGCACATAAAATAATTTTAGGCGAGATCTCTATTATCTGTTATGCCAATCATCACGCGCCATTCCTGGTGCAGCGTGGTGCCGCATGACGCTCGTAGTCGAGATCGTGAACTGATTCACAGGCCACTTAATTTAATGTCATTCGATCAAAACGTCTTACATTTTGCCGTGTGGAAAAGGCGTAACGCTGGCTCTCTACAGCAATTCGTCCGCGGTTTGTTTCGCTTTAAGTGTCGTGCAGAAATCACTTTCCTCTCCACTTTACTTTGGCTCATTTTAAATGTCGCGTTTAGATGTCATCACGAAGGTGTTCAAAACTTTATTCATCCATCGAAACAAGTGAAGCGAACTCTAAATGAACCCATTTCGCCTTTATTGGTAAAGTAACTCACACAATGCATTAATAGTGTTTGTGACACGGGGAATGAAAGTGTCAATAGAACAATACACGGCACGTCTGACATTACGGTAACTAAGGTGTTCTGAAAAAACACACTGCGTTTTATAGGCAGTTCGAGGGCAACGCGTCAAACTGTTCACAGGAGCCTGGTTCGTGTCACTGCGAGTGTCATCTCGGAAAAGAAAGGTCACCAAAACTGACATTTAAGTCAACCGGACTATCCAGCCACTGAAGGAACTATCGAACCTGAACATCTGTCGATCTTACCGCGTTATGCATTCTACTTTGATAATCATGTCCACATTTCTCCTTCTCCAGGCCAAAGTCATCACGACGCCGACCACCGTGCTCGAGGAATGCCCGTTCTGGAAAAACATCGTGGATTCTCGTGGCTTTCGGGAGCTTCTTCTCGATGCGGCCAGCTCGTCGTGCCTGGACATCAGATTACCACCAGAGTTTGGAGTGGAAGAAATTCGTTCGCTGACCAAGCTCCTGAAGGTGCTACCAACTTCACAAAAATCCACAGCCAAATTGCTGGCTTCTGCCATTATAACTGCAGCACCATGAAAAGTCGACACGTGGCGCTGCACTTATTTTGTAGAACAGCGAATCCGTGGTACGTTAATTGGATTCGGCATCCGTATTGGGCAACCCTGAGTGCAGTAACCATCAACCTGAACGAATTTAATCTCAGCTTTTTCAATCCACTGTTGCAGGGAAGGACGACTTTGAAAAGCTTCGCAACGGGGTGGATTTTCACATTGTAGTGCGTGATGAACAGATACTGATGGCAGGAAGTTACGACGTCAGGTGCTTAAACTGCACGCCAGATGCCCCACGTGACTTCGCCGTTGGACTAATGAGAGACATACCAGTTCGGGGACGCGAAATCACCATCGCGTGTTTGGAGCCGTTGATTTGCCGAAGTCCATTGTTTAGCATGGTAACCGAAAGTTTGCTTCACGAAAACTGATCCCTAAATATTTTCCAAGTAAGTACTATCGAAGCCCTGAAGTATTACGTCGGTAAAAGCATGGTGGATTCAGGAACGCTCGTTTATTATCCCTTTGTTCTTAGGCAGGATCTCCTCTTTCCAACAATATCGACGCTGTTTCATTTCGACAGGGCCGGATTCGCAACGTTTGTTAAAGCGCTGCAGCCTTTGCCAAAAGAAGCTGTCCTCTTCTTGCCATTTGGTCCCTTTGTATGGGTGACTCTTCTAGTTTGCTTCATTATCTTTTTGTTTATCTGTTTCTTTGCCCAAAAAGTTCTTCAAACTGTGTGCGATTTCCACGCCGTAGCGGCACTTCTAGCGGCGTCCCTGGTTCAGCAGGCGTACCCCGTGCCTCCGGTTGCTCAAAATACTCACTCGTTCAGGATTTTTTTCGGGGTATGGTACCTGATGGTGATAGTACTGACCACAGGGTACAAGGGAGTCATCACCTCGCTGTTGTGTAACGTACCGCTGAGCGGTGAGCTTCCCCAGTACGTGACCTTTCAAGACGTTAAGGATCTGGGCTTTGCTGCTTGCCTAGTAAACTTTCCAGAAGCAGAGCAGCTGCAGGTTAATCCTAGGTGGGCCAAGAAACTTAATTTTGATTGCTGGCACACATCAGGAAAGCTCCGCGTGGGAAATGGCACGGATGCCGTGTTCGTGTTCAGGCCTAGCTCCGACGAGGCTGCCAGCCTCAAAGACGAGCTCTTTCGCGTCGGCTTCGTTCGAATGGACACGCTTATTTCACCCATACTCACGGGACCTCAGATAAAATCAAATTCGGCAGACTACAGGTCCATGAAGAAACTCCTCGGCCGTGCTTTTGGGGCCGGTCTGTTTGAACGAGCGGAAGAAATGGCGGAGCTCAAGAGTAGGATTAGGCGGGAATTCAAGTACGGCCGTCCCTCACAGACCGGAGACGCAGCGCTGGGACTGAGTGACCTCCGGCCCTGCTTCGTCATCTGGGCGATTGGAGTCGTTCTCAGTTTGCTTACTTTCGCAGTTAGTCACGTGGTCGCACACTTCCGACCTTTGCGCCCTCGCGTGACTCGGCACCCTGTTCGCCAGGCCTGGTGATTCCGATCCGTTCCAGAAAAGCTCCGATATGGCGAATCCACAGTCTGCGTATGTATGCTTGCGAGAAGGCTACAGGAACCGCAGCAGTAGCGCATCCCTATATAAAAGAAGTAGCTGTCTCTTCGGCGTTCCGCAGAGATGCGCAGCACCGAACGAATTGTCCGTGAACTGCCCTGTAAACAGCCCATCGGCCACTGTGCAAGGATGACTAACTTCCGTTGTTTCTGGGTCTGTTGCTTTCCTTTTGTAGCAAGTCTCTCGCACTCCTCCCTCTTTACCTTGCTGCGCCCACCGTTCCCGCTTGCGGGTTCTGGTGGCACACAACGCCCGATGGCAGGAGCCTTCATATTACGTGTAAATCGCTACGCTTTGCTGCCGCCGTGCTCGCGCTGCGTTACAGTGTTGTGTTTCTGTTTTGACAGCGGGACCTTAGTCAGCCCCAATGTTCATGTGGTCTTCTAGCTGCAAATGAGAAATTTTGGCAGTGCAGTACCACCGCTAGCTGGAGGGAGGCACTTAAACTGCATCACGTAGTATACCGATACACGAGTGCTTGTCGGTACGATGCTCATCCAGATCGAAAGAGGTGCTGGGATAGAGATCGAACCCAGGATCCCCTGTGTCTATCTGAGTGAACCTGGGTTATGTGTACTCAGCCATGTGTTATAGTCTTTGGCACATATTTAATGTTAATTTTATGAACATGATGCCATAAGAGACAAGAAAGAAAGGTACCGTTTGATTTCTGAATTGGGCCATTTGCCTTAAAGTGTCCTCAACTGTCCCCAAAGAGTGTCCGCAAGGTTTATACAGATATAGTCTTTAGGGTACATTACTACTGTTTTCTCGCATTTCCCGTGTTTTAAGGAGTGTTTCAATGTTGACGGCTTTTTTCTTTACACTGCTCGTATTCATGGATCGGTGGCCGAGTAGTCAGTAAGCTGCAGCTCGGAGGACATGTAGCGAAAGCTAGCGCTGCAGAACCCAGGAATTAAAGGAGCCATGGAACGATTTTTCTACTTTCGCTATGATATACAACTTAGAATCACTCCCTAACGTTAATAACTGAATACACTTGCCTTAGTTTTTTCTTTCTAGGCAATGGCAGTCGGAAAAAAAATCCAAAAATGTTAGCATAGTTTATTCCCTCAACCCGAAGCCAGAACAAGGGGCCACATGGCCTGGTGCTTATCCCATGTTACCAGCGTTAATCACAGCCACGCGTTGGGTTGGCCTAGAGCCACTAAATGAGCTGCGCTTAGAGTATCGGCACTCCGTTCCCCGACATTGTTGTGAACGCCGCCATATTGGGGCTTGTGCAGAGCAGACGCAACTTCAGATCGTCATGATTCAAAAGTGCGACTTCCTCAGCATTTGATTCGGTGTTAGGAAGCTCATGTAATATTGCTTTTCTCTGTCGCGGACTGTTTATACTTTTGTGGAGGACGGAAAAGCGTTTCCTGTGATTTCAGATAAAGCTTCACATAACTGGCAACCATAATTTTAAGCCACAATATGGCCAAGTGTCGTTACTCTGAAGCGTAGCTTATTTAGTGGCTCCAGGTTGGCCAACAAGAAGACGCGTGCTGAGCTCCAGGCACTGTTAGAGCTCGCGACTATTCTCATCACAGGTGTGGTTGGACACGAGCCACTACCCGACTGTCCGACGAGGCATCGATTTTTACGAGCCGAAGTCGAGTGCTCACGCAGTTCTTGTGTCCAATCCATGAACCGCGCTTGACTGTCGTCAGGCGCGTGGTTTCGATCCCACAGTTATGTCATGAAGCTCTGCGAAGGCAAGAATGAGAGATATAGTCCCCTTTTATCCTTGCAATTTTGCCGCGCGAAAAGGTGCTTTTGAATCAGTGGCGGTCCGCGCGAAGATATACTTTGGCCAGACTAGTACCAGTACGCCTCTGCAAAAACATGAACATTCCAACCCGATGTGCTTTCATGACCCCTTTCATCCTGGCTTCAATCCCCACTCCTGCCTGTTTTTATCTAGATGAGCAATGTACCGGCGTGCAGTCATGCATCAGTACTGCGTGATGCACGCCACAGAGGATAGCAGTGTTAGTGCACTGGCTAAATTTCTCATCAATGGGAGACAAGAGACGCCGACTGGGGCAGACTAACTTCCGACTGCCTAAACATGCACGCGTCACAATTTTATTAATGCTAAGAAGTGTTCCGTCTACACACACCGAAATTGTTTCCGGATGTCTCGTCGCGCCAATGATGTCTTGCACACGTCCGCACAAGATGCTTCACTGTGTGCATCTTCTTTCTCCTGTGTCCTTGTTCTCGCTGTTTTATGCGTAAACATGCTTCGCTCCGCTGACCGGGAATCTTTTTTTTTTTTTCAATCCCTAACACATATACTGTTCCTTTTGCTTTTGGCGAGTCTATGTGAATCGTTTCCTTCAAAAGTTATATTTTCCAGATAACTAATATTCTTATCTTTCAATATTTTTACGTGAAACAAGAATACTAGCAGCTCCCGGCGATTGTAATTATGTGTATGTCTTTAGTTGTGCCTAAATTTTACACTGCATTTTTTATTAAAAGTGTGACTACATTAATAATATTTTTTTCTAAATGTAATACAGGGGCTCGCATTTCTCTCGCTACATTTCTTTTCTAAGTGTTAATGCACCGGCCTGTACCCGGGTCATTAAATAAAAGGCTTCAGAGTAACAACACTCCAATCATCTCGTTGCTTGAAATCATTGCGAGTTATCTGGCAATAAAATCGTCGCCTCTTTTATATCAAAAACTCCTAAAAAATAGGATAGTTTAAACGTTCACTCAAATCTTCCACACCTGGAGTTAAATTACTGGCTTATAAAACACTAGTACGGCCCACATTGGAATATGCGAATGTAATTTTATCTGGGACCCCTACGCGGCTGTTAACATACAGATATTGGAAATGATTCAAAGGAAGGCTCTAAGATATATTTTCGACAAATTTGGGCGATACGACCCACCGTCGGTATTAATAATACAAAGTGATTTGACACCTCTTACTGACCGCGCAAAACATTATAGATTAAAAACGCTTTGCCAAATCATCGCGGGTGATCTTCGCATGAATACAGACAGCCTCATTAGCTTTTTCACAAGAACCAACACTAGGACCTCCCACGCAAGAACAATAGATAACTTTCAGATTCTCCTTGACTGCTTCAAATACTCATTTTTCGCTCGAACATTATCAGAATTAAATATATCCTTCATACCAGCATCACTCGTGCCGACTTACTTCACAGTTATCTGCACCAGCGCTGGAACGTCCCTCCGTGAAAAGTTTGTATTTTGTTATCCTACTCCATGTATTTCCTTTTCGTTTGATCTATGATCTTTGTTTGTTTTTCTCCTCTCCTACTAAACCCCTCTCAGGGTAGTAGTATTGTGAAATAAAACAAAAATAAATAAATTTGAAATTTCACCTGAAATCGCAAGAAACGGTCTTCCGTTCTCCGGAAACGTTAAACTATAATTCACGACAAAGCAAAAGGATGTTACGGAGTTATAGGAAACCGTGTTTGCTCATCCGATATACGATACGATGGGCCCTCCGGTACGAACTGCGCATGCGCGAGTTTTCTGTGGTAGCGCATGCGCAGTTCGTACAGGAAGGGCCCCTCGTACCGCATCGTATGGTCAGAAACGGTTTCCTGGCACCGTGTCTAAGCCGCAAGAAGTGGCATTTCCAAAAAATAACCATCGCCAATAGACACTTTTTCAAAAGTCCATCAAGCAACATTGGCGGTCGCCATTTCCTGGCAACCGCCAATGTTTTTGGCTAGGTGGCGCAAGCTACCTCAAGTTGCGAAGCCATTAACATCCATCGATCCATCCATCCATTGGGCACGAAGTGCGTGATTGGATCCGAGTCCTCACCGAACGCTGACGTAGCGCTCGTTTTCAATACGAGCTGAGCCGAGTTCACGCCGATCGCTGACGCAGGCCTCGTATCCAGTACGTGCTCAGTGTATGGGAGCAAGTAAAATGGCGGGCAGATAAAGGCGACGAGTTTCGAAAAGGGTCTAGCGTGCCTGCCGTGTAGGGGACGCCTTTTTGGAGGTCGATACGGGGCAGTGACGTACGGGCAGTGACGCCGGAAAATTAAAAAGAAGCAAAAAGTTTTTTTTTTTTTTACGTTTTGCGAGCTTGTTGCAGGTTGTTGTGTCTAGTGTTGGGGCGGGGGGAGGCGGCGGTCGCGGCATGTTATTGTTGCAGTGCCATACGCTAAAGAACAGAGGCTGCAGATACACGAAACGAGCTTAAACGAAAAATGTACGTACGACAACAGCTTCGCTGACGTCTTTCCACAATAAATCAACATGACCGACAACGTCGCTCAGTTACTTGGTCGCGACGACCAACGAACATTTATTTTTCCACGTGCTCTTCTCGCGGGTCCCGATTTCAAGCAGCAAGAAAAAAGAAGGAAGTACTCGAAACCGGCCACGACGAACATGAACGCTGGATCCACAAACACCCGGGAAAAGGTACAACGGCAACGATGCCACCGACCGAGCGAGCTCGAGGCCTAGCAGGCAATCCGTCTCGTCGGCGTCGCAGCATTGCCGGCGTTGCTCCGACGGTCCTTGTCCAAGACCGTCTGCCCACGACCGACCGGCTAGCTTGCTGAATGGAATACGTGCCCTCACGACCCTTGTGGACCCTTGCCGTATTGTAGTTCGATTGCTGACCTCAATTTTAGATTAAGGGTGAATCTCTTCCCCTTGTCATTTATTTGTTTTCCTAGGCAGTGTTGACGAACGCTGTCGTCGATTCTATCTCCTTGTTTTGTGTGATAAAAAGAAAAAAACGCCGCATGGATTACTTTCGCAACACGGTATGTACACTTTGTTATTTGTGGGCCATTTTTATTCTCACACGCTTGTCGCCGCGGAGGCGCGTTCACGTTAAATTGTTCCCGATGGTACATTACAGTCGAACTATAACAGTTCTTGGGAGCATTGCCGGTCTCACCTTTCTTTGCCGACTGTCACGTCAGTATCGACTGGTACTCGTAAAAGATCGGTCCCGAAGCACTTCGATCAAACGTGCGCGTCCGCTCCGAGTGTGTACAGGTATTTACGTGGCTCTTGCTGACACTCTCGTAGTTGATCTCCGAGGCCGCGAAAAACGCTGCGGCGATTTGTTTCCATTTACGTCGCTTTGCAAACGACTGACACGGGCCGTTTTTTACCAACTATGACAATTGTGTTGACTTTGGAGGAACGAGCATGCGAGCATACTCCGGAGGAGTACGCGGAGTGAAGAGGTGAAGATATCAAGGTAACAAAATATCTGCAAATAGCCCTAGTTTGACTAAAACCGGACATGACGTCAAACTACTACTCTGCTACTTCGCTCTGCCCCGTATCGACCTCCGAAAAAAGGCGTCCCGCCGTGGGAGTGTCGCGAAGTTTTGTCGAACTGGATTTTTAGGTCGAACTTTCGGGGTTCGACTGGGGCGAACCGGTTCGACGAACCATCGACCTTTAAGCCAGATTAACATGACAACGTGTAAAACAAGAAATACAAAGACCGCTTGAACCGACGCGACAGCTCCGAAAAGCGCCCAACCGTAGACGAAGCAAACAACAAACATTCAAGCCTAGATGTTGGAAAAACAAAAAGTGAAAAACAAAAACAAACCTGACAAAAGCAAAAACAAACAAAACAAAAACAGGCGTCACTTCCGGTTTGTGTTGTTTTGATTGTTTTTACTTTTTTTTTTCACAGCCAATAGGCGTTGCAACCTTACTCCGGCGAAACGCTCGAGATTAGACTGGTTCGACTTTGTGGACAGTGTGGCCAGACCTTTATACGAGCAGGTCTGGGTTTGGAGAATTTTTTTTATGCAAATCGTTATTTTAATTTTATGAACAATTGAACTTAAAATAAACTAATTCTAATCACTGAAGAAGTTAATAACTTAATTTTTTACTGTATTAACTGAAATAACCAATCAGTGCTGCCCTTAATTCATTCCTTAGCCGTCACCATCCAATTCGAAGCTAACTGGCCAGCCCGTCGCGCATGCGCATAGCAGTCGAACCTGAGTCGAACTTTTGTCGAGCTTTTCTCAAGACGTTCGAAAAACTCGAACCTGGTCGAACTCGAACCTCGACCGGTTCGCGACACCCCTACTGCCGTGCCTGCCCTGCACTAAGCTCTAAAATGGCGGCCCCCACAGGATGATCGGGGAATGAAGATCGGACACTTTATAGGCGTAGCGTATTAAGCGGCTCTAGCCGGTGCCACCAGTATTCGCCTCGCTGGCAAAATGATTCCATTTCTGCGTGTTTACGAGGATATGGTAACGCATATACGAGTCAAAATATTCCAAACGCCTGCTCTATTCGCAACTCCAGCGCGCCGCTCGCCCTCCAGCAGACGAGCGGAGAACTAGAGGAACGGGGACGGCAGCGGCGGCGGCGGCGCGGAAAAGGTTGCAGGGGCTTTCGGCCTTGATGCGTTAAGCCGTTGTAACGAAAAAAGTGAGCGCGTTAATATAGGAATTATTGTGCTCCACCTCGCAACAGCGTTGCACGAAGGACCGGGATGTCAAATTTCATTAGGGACGTTTCGTATATAGCATACGCTACGGATTGCTGGTCTTGTGCAAGAAAGCCAGCTCGATCTGTGCTCAACGTGACGGCAAACGCTCCCGCTAATAATGTAGAGCTCTAGCGTTCGGTCTATGAAAAGTCTATTCTTTGCTCTAAGTAGGAGAAAACTGGTCGCGCAACGATATGTCGAGCAATACACGTCGAGAATGGGTCTGCGTTTCAAGGCCATGGGAACATGACCATCTATTCCAAGAATTTTTAAAAGATAAAATACGCGTACTTGCTTTCAGGTAATTACAAAATAAATAAAGAAATGCCCGAAGCATTTTAAGCGCCTCTGTGTTAGCCAGCCGTTCGCGACGACAGATATGAACGGGCAGTTTTGGCGAGAGGGGCCTCAACGTTGAAAATAACATGGTACAAAAAAAAAAACGGTATATTAAAATATGCATTTTTGATAAAGCAAGGAATAAAACCCCTAAATACGCCGATTATGGTAATAGGCAGTTTTAGCATAGTGTTACCGCAGGCTACCGTTGGCTATACCGTAAGCAAGGCAACACTCCTGGCACGCGTTGAAAACTGTGCTTCAAAGGCGCAGCGCGAGCCTCTGGTTGAAATGCTACACCGCACGGTAGCGTGCGGTAACAAACTTCCTATCAATAACCATAGAGCAGTTTGATCTCGTGTTGCAATACACTAAAATCGAGACGGTGAGCAGCGAGTTGCGAGCCTGTGACACGAAGACATCAATACTGTGAACGCTGCTCTTCCGAAGCTTGAAAGTCACCGTGCGCGGCCCACTTTTTAGAGCACTGATGGCCAGGCAAGGCGCAAACACGATATCTTCATCACCCTCAAAAATATTCTGGCACAAACAGTGACATGGCCGGTGCGTAAAACGCGCTCGCCTACCACAAAGCTTCGCAAGTCGAGGTTTCTGCAACTTTTAAATGTCAACATGCTCATTTTGCTAACGCGCCTCAACATCTCCGTTACCTGTAATATGATCCTGCCCTGACCACTTCGCATTTGCAGACAAATAAATCATTTTTAGCGCACTGACCAGCGTCAGCGAGCAGGCGCACGGGAAACCCTGGAGAATCTATCCCCGTCTCTTCCGCCATCTTGGAACTACCGCCCCGCCACCTATAGGGCGTTGGAGTTGCGAATATAATACGGCCTGCAAGTTCTTCCGGTTCTTGGGCACCTCTGTTTACCCTGAAGTCCGTCCACGTGGCTTTGTACCCCTCCCCCCCCCTCGACAGCGGTCAATGACGGCGCGCGCTTGGTTACCCTCGTCACTGTGCGTTCCCTACGCGTTAACTATATGTTATTCTTTGATTGGCTGTCCTTGCGTTCCGGTGCGCCAAAGACGCATTTCGGAACACTCGCTGGCCGTATACTATAAGTACGCGGAGATAAGCTGAAGGAAAGGAGGAGATGAGAACGTGCCGTGACGTTAGAGTGCCGAGCTCTGATTGGCAGGATAGTGGGCAGACAAAAGGCAGTTACCCGCTCCTGGCTGCCTCCCTCCAATCAGAGCGAACAAGAACGCCTCGTCTGTTCTTCGCGAAGGGACTGGTGTTCGGCGTTCGAACGCAAAACCATGAGAGAGTGGATGTCGCTGTTGTTCGCCCAACCGCAAGTATAGACGCTTTGCACACGCTCCAGATTGAGCCGCCATAGCCGACCTTCCCCTGTTTTGCCGAAATGCCGAGCCACTGAAGCGGGCGTTTATGAGCGTCCACAGGGGCCTATGCTGGGGAGGAGGACACAGTAGCACCTAAAGTCGCAATAACCTGTCCTGCTGGGGCAACGATGACGTGAAGCGAACGTAATAAGAGGGAACAAAAACTGAAGGTCACTTATGGCGGCGCCCATGCACAGCTGCTGCAAAGCGTCTATATAGTTCTTGGATTCAACCTGCTGTCTCATAACCCTCAAGGACTGACCCTGTGCCAAGCGTGTTTGCGCGAACGCACGTACCGAAACGTACTCTTGCGTGTCCAATCTAAACAATCCGATCAACCCAATAAAACACTGGAGTTGTAATTACCGACCCCCTACATCGAAACGGGACCGAAGAGAACTACAGCAGCAACCAGCGCAGCAAGGTCAGGCACTGGCGGATAGGCTCCCTCTTGCAGTTGTTGTTGATGATGATGGTGTCCATTGTGGCAGTTTTCGGTTCTTTGGCCAAAGCGGGGATTGGGCAAGTATCCCAATGACTTCAACGATCGTTTTGTTTTCCCTCTTTTCTTTTTACGGGAAACCAGAGTTCGTCGACACGTGCCTTCCCACGGGAAACTAGCAGAGCCCCTCGACGGTTTCAGGATTCTCGGATATTTCGTTCCCTTCCAAACACACCATTCCCGATTCCCACCCAATTGCTTTTTCGTCTGATTTTTCTTTGGTTCTCGAAGCCGACTTGCCCAACCAGGAAAATACGGGGGACGTGACACAGACGCGTTCTATATATTTGCCGTCCGTGCATTCAGGCAAGACGACGGCCTTTCATCTTCTGTCTGACACCTCACTCCCCCTTTCAAACCTTTTTGTCCTTGATTATCCCTTTTGCTTTTCCTTCGCATAGAAGACTAGGGGAGAAACTATGCTCCCTTCATGCCTAAACTGACAGCGCGGTGGAGCTACGTGCTCGTCGGACGAAACAACCGCCTCCCTTCCACCACCTGATCCTGCTCTCTCTCTCTTTCTCTCAGCACGTGGGTTTGGCCAGAAGCCTGATCACTTGGCGAAAGGTGAACGTGAGATTGGTTCAAAAGCAAGTAGCTTCCACCATGATTTCAGCTTAAGGGTGAACGGAACATTGAGTAACACTATGAGCTTAATAAATAAAGGGCAAACGCCAACCAATCCCTAAAATATCGTAGGGTCCCAACGTTTTGGTGCCGGCTCGGCACCTTCTTCAGGGGGCTATTTAAAAGAGAAGCAGCTTCTTTCTTTTCTTCTGCGGTGAATGTAGGGCAGCATCTTCGTTTTTTACGGTGGTTAGTTTTGAAACCAAGTGCGCTACCCTCGTTGTCTTCAAAGTTGGTTGTTTACAAAACGAGGATCAACATCTTCGTTTTCCTCTATGGTAGGGGCCTGTTTCTTTGGTGTCTCCTCTAAGTGCCGTAGTCCACTGACGTATGCTGAGGGCAAGGTGCCGGAGGATCGATTAATATTTCCTGGCGTGGTCTGTATGCGCCATGACTCAATAAAGAGCCGTTGGCGCCAGTTGGTTTCTACATCCAGGATTTGGGTATTATCAAAGTCTATGCGGTGGTCATTGTCTTCGCAGTGTTCCGCAACAGCGCTACGCTGTCGGTCAAATTTGCGTACGTCATTCTTATGTTGGCGGACTCTTTCCTTGAGGTTTTTTGTTTCGCCGACGTATGAAGCGGAACACTCGGCACAGGGAATTCGGTACACAACGCCTTGTGCCTTTTGTCTTGCTGGACGGTCTTTCGGACGAGGCATTAGGCGCCCAAGTGTCGAAACAGGTTTGTGAGCAACCTGAATACCTTCTTTGGCCAGCGTACGGGCCAAAGTTTCGCTAGTTCCCTTTATATAAGGTACACAGACGCGGATGTTTGGGCGGGACTGCGTACTATTCTGTGGGTGCTCAAGACTGCGACCAAGACGACGGACAACACGGCTGATGAAGATGTTGGTGTAGCCATTCTTTTTGAGGTCGGCGATGACAGCCTGTTCTTCACTTTCTTTGTGTTCCTTTGAGGAGCAGATGTTTTGAGCTCGGAACATCCAGGATTTGGGATAATACCCAAATCCTGGATGTAGAAACCAACTGGCGCCAACGGCTCTTTATTGAGTCATGACGCATAGAGACCACGCCGGGAAATATTAATCGATCCCCCGGCACCTTGCCCTCAGCATACGTCAGTGGACTACGGCACTTAGAGGAGACACCAAAGAAACAGGCCCCTACCATAGAGGAAAACGAAGATGCTGATCCTCGTTTTGTAAACGACCAGCTTTGAAGAAAACGAGGGTAGCACACCTGGTTTCAAAACTAACCACCGTAAAAAAACGAAGATGCTGCCCTACATTCACCGCAGAAGAAAAGAAAGAAGCTGCTTCTCTTTAGATAGCACCCTGAAGAAGGTGCCGAGCCGGCACCGAAATGTTGGGACCCTACGATATTTTAGGGACTGGTTGGCGTTTGCCCTTTATTTATTACGTTTAACCCAACCAGGCAGACGTCTGCCGAAATGTTCACCTTCAAGTCTATACGCCTTGACTTCGGAGAGAAAGCAGCACAGCTAGCGAAGCGGTATGTAAACGTTGCCTGCAGTATCTCTACGTTCAGGACTCACCTCGATTTTACGAAAGCCTGTCGAGATGAGCACATAGTTCCACAGAGCATTCTTCTCAAGCGCCTCGTCCATACACCTGAAGGACACAAGATACTCGACCAGGCAGAGCACCGTCTGGTTAAAGCCCGTATTCACGAGTACCAAGCAACACTTAAGAAGAAAGAGCTAGACTTGTTCTTCATTCGTCGGCAGCTTGAATACCAAATCCCAGATATCTTTCCATCCCTTCAGTCTTTTACCGAAAACATCGCTTCGACTTCTGCACAAAAACGACGGGATTCTCAGAAGGAGAATCTCTCGAAGCTGAAAAAGAAACGCGAAGCAAGATATGGATCCGACACTACCAGGTTCGTCACAAACCTCTCCTCAAGGGAACTCTCTTCGGTCGAGACTGCTGTTTTGGCAAAAGGCCACGGCTTCAACGTGACCACGACAAAGCCGCCCATACCAAAGAATGTCGCCACAATAGAAGACGGCATCACGCATCTGAACCCAAGTGCCCAGGAACGGGTCCGACAGAAAACGGTCAGCATTCTGTCGAAAATACCATTGCGTCAGCAATACAACATATCAAGAGAAGAATCGACAGCACTTCGGCAGCTAAGAGATGACACAAAGATTGTGCTTTTACCGGCGGACAAGGGTAACTCGACGGTCGACCTAGATCGGGAAGACTACGAACGAAAGGTGAAGGATCTTCTGGACAGCTCGGCTTATCAGAAACTCAAAAAGGACCCCACCACACAAGTTCAGACAAATCTGAACAAACTTCTGGCGGGAATTTTCAAAGAACATCCAGAATCAAAGAACCTTTACCTACGGCTCATATGCAGAAATGGCTCTGCTCCTGGTTTTTATGGACTCCCTAAGATCCATAAGCCAAATGTTCCCCTCCGGCCTATCGTGGATTTTACAACGTCCCCGCTTCGGGCGCTATCCAACTACCTACATCGCACCCTTTCCCTCTCGTCGGAAGAACGCCAACTAACGTACGAAACGCCGGTCATTTCGTCGAGCTCGTTTCAGAGCTCAAGGTCACCACCGAGGGCAGCTCTAGTGTCATTCGATGTAATTTCACTGTTCACGAGCGTTCCAGTGCCCCTGGAAGTAGCCACAGCCAGAAACGCTCTCGAAAACGAGAAAGACCTGAACGAAAGAACCTGCCTTAGCGTGGATAAAATATGCTGCCTCCTTGAATTCTGCCTTCACAGCACCTACTTCAGCTTCCAAGGAGAGTTCTTCAGCCAGACCAGCGGAACCGCAATGGGTGCTTCTATTTCAGTTACTACGGCAAACCTGACGATGGAAGCGATAGAACAAAGGGCGCTGCAGTCATTTCCGGCTAGCCCCAAAGTGTTCCTACGCTACGTCGATGACTGCTTTTGTATCCTCAAAGCATCAGAGGTGGACAACTTTCTAGCACACCTAAACTCCATCGAGCCGGCCATCCAGTTTACATTAGAGCTTGAAAAAAACGGCACCTTGCCGTTTCTGGATGTGCTTGTCAAGCGAGTAGGTGAAGACATGAAGTTCACTGTATACAGGAAGCCGACCCACACCGGACGTTACCTTCGGTTTGACTCATACCACCCTACGAGTCACAAGGCGTCGGTGGTTGCGACCATGTTGTCCCGAGCTCGGAACACCTGCTCCTCAAAGGAAGACAAAGAAAGTGAAGAACAGGCTGTCATCGCCGACCTCAAAAAGAATGGCTACACCAACAGCTTCATCAGCCGTGTTGTCCGTCGTCTTGGTCGCAGTCTTGAGCACCCACAGAATAGTACGCAGTCCCGCCCAAACATCCGCGTCTGTGTACCTTATATAAAGAGAACTAGCGAAACTTTGGCCCGTACGCTGCCCAAAGAAGGTATTCAGGTGGCTCACAAACCTGTTTCGACACTTGGGCGCCTAATGCCTCGTCCGAAAGACCGTCCAGCAAGAGAAAACGCACAAGGCGTTGTGTACCGAATTCCCTGTGCCGAGTGTTCCGCTTCATACGTCGGCGAAACAAAAAACCTCAAGGAAAGAGTCCGCCAACATAAGAATGACGTACGCAAATTTGACCGAGAGCGTAGCGCTGTTGCGGAACACTGCGAAGACAATGACCACCGCATCGACTTTGATAATACCCGAATCCTGGATGTAGAAACCAACTGGCGCCAACGGCTCTTTATTGAGTCATGGCGCATACAGACCACGCCAGGAAATATTAATCGATCCTCCGGCACCTTGCCCTCAGCATACGTCAGTGGACTACGGCACTTAGAGGAGACACCAAAGAAACAGGCCCCTACCATAGAGGAAAACGAAGATGCTGATCCTCGTTTTGTAAACAACCAACTTTGAAGAAAACGAGGGTAGCGCACCTGGTTTCAAAACTAACCACCGTAAAAAACGAAGATGCTGCCTACCATAGCCCTACATTCACCGCAGAAGAAAAGAAAGAAGCTGCTTCTCTTTTAAATAGCCCCCTGAAGAAGGTGCCGAGCCGGCACCGAAACGTTGGGAGCCTACGATATTTTAGGGATTGGTTGGCGTTTGCCCTTTATTTATTACGTTTAACCCAACCAGGCAGACGTCTGCCGAAATGTTCACCTTCAAACACTATGAGCTCCATGGACGGAGACCATACGTGCATCCTTTGGGGCTCAGTCGCATTTCCGCGGTTACCACCGACTATTCACACTGTCTTCTGAAGAAAAATCAATGCGGCAGTCAGCTCCGCAAAGGATGTCTTTTTTTGTTTCTTTCTTTCTTTCTTCTTTTTTTTTCACTCCGGCGGTCGTCTTTCAGCGTAGGGTGTTTCGCAAATCCGTTTCCTGTTCTTTCGTCGTCCTTGCAGACCCATTGTGAGGATGAACAGTCTATACACCGGTGTTCATATGGTCATACTTAAAGAAATAAAAAACCCCAAATAAGCTTTAAAACTCAGTCAATGACATCGTGATATTTGTCGATAAGAACCCGAAAGAACCACTTAGGAGGCCAAAAGCAGCTTGCACATAATAGGCCCCGCCCTTCGTTTTTTTAGGTTGTCAGCGTCTATGGGGAGAGCAAGTTCGTCTGCTTCTTGTACCATGGGTTCCGGTGAGGTCAGAACGCCAAGTTCTGATTGGCAGGATGGTGGGTAGACCTCAATGCCAGCTGCCTTGAAGTCTACCCACTATCCTTCCATCAGAGCCAATCAGAGCTCGGCGTTCTGACGTCACCGCAACCCCTAGCAGACGAACTTCCGCTCCGCATAGGCCTGTTTCGGCCAAGGGGGCGAGCGCGTCCTCAAGACGCGACCATGGAATGCTGATGGTAGCGTCATATGAGTTGCCCTGAGGAGGCTTCTGAGATCGCCTAAATGTGGCGATAACTCACTCTGCAGGAACCGCCGAATTCACAAACCTCACTCCATTAGACCCTTTGCAAAAATCCCAAAAGCCCGCGCGCGCCACGCGACGAATAATGGGAGTACTCGGTACGCCCCTCCCACCGTCTTTCCTCTCGCTACCACGTACGCGAGCAGGCGCAGGTCACCATAGCAACAACGTTCGAGCACCCCAGAGCCGAGTAGCTAAGTTGGATCGTCGGACGCGCCACGAGCGACGAGGGCAGGGGGAGAAGGCTGCACCTTGTTTCATCCTTTTCCTTTGTACGGCACCGCCTCTGTCGTCTGCTGCGCCAACGCTTTGTCGAACCTAGCCGAACCCTGCCACGGTCGCGGTGCGAAATAAGTGGAGTCTGTGACACTGCAAGACGTGAAGGTAAGTTACGACCAATAACGAATTCAAATCACCTTTCGCGATGCGTTTACGCTGCCACTGGTATACGGTACGCCGCCAACGACGTCAGTGGTGGATCCAAGAAGGGGGGGGGCGACGGGGGCAGCCGCCCCTTCCCCCCAAACAAAGTCGACCCCCCATCCCTCCCCCTTCTCGGAGGGCAATTTGACATGGGTGGACCCCATTTGCACAAAAAAGAATGGGAGAATAGTATCCTTAAAAATTTTCCGCCCCTCCCTCCCCCCCTCCCCCCAAAAAAAACGGAGTTCTGGATCCGCCCCTGAACGACGTACGACGTTCCGGCGAATGGGCGGGTTGGCTGATGGCTGCGACGGCTGCTGGCGGTAGCTGCCGCGACGCGCCCGCAGTCGCGGAGGCGCAACGAGAAAGCGCGAGATCTGTACCGAGGGTTCCCGAAGTTCCCTGCCGTCGTGGCGCTGTACGTTTTGCAACAGGTCTATTGAAGCGCCCCTCCACTTCCTCGCGGAAGGCGCGAGGGCCGGCGGGGGGCAATCTCGACGAAGGATAGGCAGCCGCGATTGGACAGCGCCGGCCTTCGCGGACTTGCTCGCGGCTTCCTCGAGGAAGTGGAAGGACGCCTCATTAGACCATATACGCAGAGCCATATAGATGGCTCTGCATATACGTAAAAAACGTAGAGCGCCATCTAGTAGCGCACCGAGAACTACGTCCGCCATCTTGGTATAGCGGCGAGAAAACGAAACCAGTGGCCCGACCGGCAAAGACCCCATGTAAACGAGCGACCGCGCTTCGTGCGAGAGATGCGATTCCAACGTGTTGCTGCGTTCCGCTACGGATGCAGCAATAAACCTTCGATTCGTGCGTCACGTGAACGCAAACGTGAACGGGGTTCACGTTTTTTCACTTGTTTTTATTTGTTACCCGAGACGCAGCTTTTGACAAAAACAATCGGCGACAACGCGAAGAAACATGCGGACGTTATCGCGCGGCGTGAAGCCATTTACAATTATTGAACTGGGCCCTAATCTTTTCACAAAGTTGTACCAAATTTGTTTCTGAACTTTTTTTTCTTAAAGCTCGTTGTAGTGTCGGCCTGCGTTTTTCTTGATGCGCAAGCAGCTGAATGTATGCGGACGACACCAAGGCTGTTAAGCGAGGCAAAAAGATGACAGTTTTATTATATGGTTGACAGTGAACAACAAAAACAGAAAGCACCACAAAGCCCTCACTTTAATGTCATATATTTAAAAATATATATTTACTTTGGAAAGCCAGAAAAAAATTATGTGAAACAGATATCTGAATCTAAACAGGAGAGTTTGTTGATGAAATATTCTTGAATATTTAAGGCGCGGTCATGTTGAATATAGAAAACAGCAGACACGGACGACGTGTCTGTTTGCTCATGCCCGTGTCCCACTAGAGCGACAGACAGAGACAAAAGACAGCGACAAGCCTCAAACCCATGCAGCATGCTCGCGATGGTACCTTTTGCAGGCGTTTTGTCATTCGGTGCTAGTGAAGTAAGCACGAGCGATTGCAAGCCTGCCAAAGATATACTCGCGTGCGTGATGCTCGTGTTTGAGCATAGCCTCCTTTATTCTATAAAGCCTCTTAAGTCGCGAAAGACTCTGGTTTGAGGCTTGTCGCTGTCGTTTGTCTCTGTCTGTCGCTCTAGTCGGACACGGGCATCAACACACATAAAAACAAGATTTTCCGGTCCTTTTTTTTTTTTTTTTTTTTGTCGAACGCCACGTTTAATTACATTGAACGTGGCGTTCTACTTAGGTTCATCGCAGCGGCTAATACTTCGATGTCGGCGGCGGTGAAAACTTACGTTGCGGACATCGAGTGAAGCAACACGGACTGTGCCAACCTCATTTCACAAACCCTTTTTTTTTTCTTTTTCTTTTTTGTCGCACCCGAGGTAAAAATTTTGTTTAGTGCGAAGAGCCTTGGGGTGTACTTTTGAGAAAGTCAGTGCGGTTATTCTGCCAGGGTTGAACAAATCTTCATTAATAGCGCATCATCCGTCGACTGTGCTTGAGGTCAATGCTATCTGAAACCAATTTAAACTCTTAGCAACGCCTGAACAACATTTCCGAGGGCACAGTTTCCTTTAGAAAAACACAAAACCTTCCATCAAAAAAAAAACTTTTTTTAATAACAAGAAAACATTGTGTTTATTTGTTACTAACCGCCGAGGCGGATTTATGAAAATCTAGGAAAAACCGATAAAACGCCGATTTAGACTTGTCCTTAAATTAAAAGGAAACAACCTAGAAACAAGCTTCACGAGTATAAAATCTTCGTCTACAGTAACAAGGCATAAAGTTGAGCCAGATGGTGCATTATGACAACTTCAAAAGAGCGCAAAATACACGAAGGACAATCATGTCATATAACACCTGAGACTGTGGCGGAAGAAATTGGAAACTTTTTAGTAGAAGGAACAGACAGAAAGAGACGTGAAGAAATTGGAAACTTTTTAGTAGAAGGAACAAACATAAAGTGACGTGAGACGTCCCTTTCTCTCTGTTCCTTCTACTAAAAAGTTTCCAATATCTTCCACCACAGTCTCAGGTGTTATATGACATGATTAGCTATCAACAGCTCGCCTGCACACTCACTGCATTTTCACGAAGGACAAGAACGAGAACTGACGAACACTACGCTGATTGGCAACTGAAGTTTATTCCTGCAGGGAACAGAAAGGAAAACATAAAAGCACTACATATATAAAAAAGACAATCAACCCCCCTAAAGCACGCCTGCAAACATTTAAAAAAAACATAACGAATTTCTTGAGCAGAGGCCATGATCTCACCAGCGCCGAGGGAGCACTCGGACCTTGGTAATTTGAAACACCATGAAGGTAGTAGGGCACCGATAAATAAAAAGTTCGTAAAAACATATAAAAAAAAAGTATTGGTTGGGGAAGGAACGTTTTTTAAGGGGGATTCAACCGCTATTTATTTGTACCCTTTTCCTCATAGATGGCGCGGAAATTTTCCGGAACAAACGAGTTGCATGCTCCCAGCTGCGCATGCAGGTCGGGCGCTCGAGGTGGGCTCGGGCCACGGGCTGTTCGACACCATCCTCGAGCTAAATCTTCTTCGCTCTGCGTCAGTCGCTGCCGGAACCGACCAACGGGCGGCGCGAGATACGAGCCAGTACAAACGTAGATTATAGTGGCCTACATAACGTCGAATAAGCTCTGATTTCCGATTGGATTCGAAGTTCCATCAACGTTTGAAATTCTCTAAAGCGCAGACTCCGGCGTTGCGGCCATTTGGACCACCACATTTGACACGCAAACGTTGTTTTGCAAAAAAGAAAAAAAAATTGTATAGACCATTTTTGTGTACTCTCGTTCCAGCCACCTAGTTCGCGTATCCGGTATGGGCGACGAAAAAATACTAGAACGTTTCAACTTGTAACTAGTAAAAAAATAAGGGGGTGGCAAAACGATAATCTGTGACGGTTACGATTATATCCTAAGTGTCTTCTACTGGCGTGGCGACGGCAAAGCAATGTTTTCGCCCATACTGGAAGTGACGACAATTCAAGATGGCGACACCCTTGAAGAAAGGGTCTATATTTTAGAGCTTATTTCATAGCTAGAAACATTTTACAAATAAAGCGGCAGGTTTGCACTTTCAATGTCCTATATATCGGCCTGCTCTTCGTCTGAATACTGGTTTACAAACCCGTTCCCCGGAAGTGTGGAGTAAAGCCCATCTGTCCTGGGCCAACACCCTGGGCACGGTGTGGTCCTGAGAAAACTGGCGCCATTCATTGTTGTGGAAATGCTCGAGACACGTACCGCGCGCCACTTCTTGGAAGAACATGGCGTCTGAAATCTAGCTCAGTGCTACACTGTATCAGTGCTGCGCTGTTCCGCCATGATCTTCTAAAGGGCTGCACATCGCACGTGCCTCGTGCACCAACGCACCTTGCTGTTTTAGTGTGAAGTGAAACCCCTCGATGTGTTTGCGTTTGTCTTGCAAGTTGCGTCAAATACGCCAATGCACGAGGCCCGTGTCTCGAGCGGCCCTTGGAAGCAAATGGCGGCGGAGCACCCGCTTGTTGCACGTGTCTTGCGCGTTTCCACAACAATGGTTGGCGGTACTTGTAAAAAAAACACCAAGGGGCTTTAGAGTGAAGTAAAGCCCCTCGATATGTTTCCGTTTGTCTTGCAAGTAGCGTCAAATGCACGAGCTCACGTGGCCCGTGTCTCGAGCGGCCCTTGGAAGCAAATGGCGGCGCAGCACTGAAATGAGCGGCCCTTGGAAGCGAATGGCGGCGGAGCACCCGCTTATGGCACGTGTCTCGTGCGTTTCCACAACAATGGTTGGCGGTACTTGTAAAAAGCGGCTTTATCAAGGGGCTTTAGAGTGAAGAACGCAAAAACGCCCAGAAAGAGACTGGCGGCGAGCAGGATAAACGCGACACATAATGATTTTAAGGGAATATACGAACAATAATGCCGTTTCAGTTCGCATTTAGAAAGAAGCAAACTTTTTTGTTCGCTAGAAAAAGTATTATAAGGCAGACGAATGTTCGTTTTATTGTGTCGTCTGCTATTCGTTCGCGTATCTCTGCTGCGCGCGGACGACGCGTAGGGAGGACCTAAAAATGTTATACAAGTAGTCAAGTACAAAATGTCCCTAAAAGGGAGAAGGGGTACCCCCCCCCCCCCTTGAGGAGCAGTGTTACAGTATTACAAAAAAAATGTATTTTTTTTATTGCAGAAATAAATTACGCATTGCCAAACGCTGATCCTCCACATAAATGTAGTGCGAGAGGTCCAAACCAGATGCCAAAGTTTGAGCACTAACCCTTATTAAAAAGTTGTGATTTCCTGATGTTATAGTTGAGAAAATGACTCCAGACCGAGCTCTCAATCACATGGAGCTCCATGGCGCCAGTTACCGAACACGGGCGAAAATGGGCCCCATGTTCCCACTGAAACTTTCAGAAAATCACCTATAACGTTTGCTTAACATAACGGTTAGTGCTAAAACACTAGCATCTGGTTCGAACCTCTAGCGCAGAATGAGCGCATAGATTATTTTTGCAACTAAAAAAAAAAATTGTGTTTTTTTTTTGGGGGGGGGGATACGTTTAGTTTTTGGGAAAGGAGAACCGTGTTTTTTTGGCCCGGGTATAAGTAAACTATGCATCGCAGAAAGCTCAAACGCCGTGTGAAGGTGATAGCGATTGGGAAAGAACGCAGAAGTTTGAGACATGACCTTACCTGGATCGAAAGATAATTGAGAAAGACGAAAATTTTCGCTGAGCCGACGTCCACCTAAGCCTAACATCGCCCAAACAAAAAGTAACACTGCGGGCTCCTGTAATACCCATTTCAGCAAAAAAAAAAAAAAGAACTTGTCAGCAAGAAAGAAAGTAATATTCTCTTTCTTGTTGACAAGTGTTTTTCACTCCTATAAATCCCCCAGAAGCGTTCACAACTTCAGTTCTTGTTTTGAAGATATTAGGCTTAGGTAGATATCGATTCAAACAAAATTCGTGTTTCTCAATCTTTTCTTTTAGACAGCTAACGTTACGTTTTCAAGCTTCCGCGTCTGTCAATCCTAACCGCTAGCGTCACATTCTCACTGAGTTTGAGCTTTCTGCGATGCATAGTTTATTTACCCGGGCTGAAAATCCCGGGCCCTCTTTTCTCGGAAACTTACTTATTTTGCTCTCTAGTGGGGTTGTTCTGACCTTGGGAGCTACACGCCTATACTTCTGTTTTATAAGTAGTGCATTCACTAGATTCAGACAAAGTTGCGCCAAGCTCAGTATGGCCGCAATTTTGGTTCATGGTTTGAGCGGTTTATCCTTGACTTCTCTATTCTGGTGAGCTGATTCGAAATCGAGGTGAAAGTTTCTTTATAAAGAAATTTATTGTATCCTGAGATTTTGTTATTGACACACCAGCTAAACACGGACGCACCTTGCTGCTCCACTAAATAGAGCGCCGTTGCTTGGCAGCACTGAAAAATAATTTTTTTCCTTGAAGAACAATTACATTATTAGAGATCTGTCTATCTAAGCATGATTGGTAAATTGCTTGCATACGCAGTGCCAAATGTGCCTATATTGGCGAGGAACGCTTTCATTACGATGGCGCTCCCTAGCGACCTTGGCACGGCTGGTTCAGATCGACCCTTTCGAAACTTCGAACATTAGAAAAGACCGAAATGGCGATTGCTATGACACCAGGGACTGGTCAGCCTATCGCCTTGCGAGGGTTTGGTCGTCTTTATGTTAGTATAGACGCTTTGCAGCAGCTGTGCATGGGCGCCGCCATAACTGACCTTCAGTTTTCGTTTCCCCTTATTACGTTTACTTCACTTCATTATTACCATAGCAGGCCAGGTTATTGCCATCTTAGATTTTATTCTGTCTTTCTCCCCAGCATTGGCCTTTGTGGAGGCTCGTCCACACCAATTTCAGTGGCTCGGTATCTCGGTAAAACAAGAGAAGGTCAGCAATGGCGACTGTATTCTGGCGCGTGTGTAAAGCGTCTATACGTTTGTGTCCTGCAATCAGTCAGGGATGGCAATGGCGCTACTCTCCCAGGATCCAACTCCGAGATGTATTTGTGGTACTCTCTTACCGCTCATTCACACTGGAAGCGAATCCGCGTTCGCAAATCGGTTGCGAACGCGGTTGTATAAAGATTCAGTACAATTGCACGCGCACTTGATGTCATCGAGTGCGCGTGCAATTGTACTGGATACAACCGCGTTCGCAACCGCTTTGCGAACGCGGATCCGCTTTCAGTGTGAATGAGCGGTTAGGGTTTCCATCCGTGACATCATGACAAGGATTTGCTTCGCCGTGGTGTCACGAGTTCTGACCCTGGCTACAAACCATCAAATGAGGCAAGTAGAATAATGCGTTTAAAAGGCATAGTAGAAGCTAGGAGCCATCCCCTTTTGAAACCAGCACCGTCGAAGTTGATATTCTGACAATGCATTTATGCCCGTGATTTCGCCAATCGTGTAAAGCCGACCGCAGCGACGTTTTTCGTCGCGGACGTAGCTAATACACCATTCCAATATTGACCAAATCATAGCTTTGCCTGCAATATTCACACCTCAGCACGCGCAGGTTTGTAGCTTCTGAAAACGTACATAGCGCGCGTCATACCCACTAAACTCGCGAACTACTTTCTGTGGCATTTCAAAAGCTAAGAGTGCGCGTGCACAGCTTGGATGGGCACTGAAGATGCGCAAGCGCACGCGTGCCCATAGCTTTGACTGCGTAACTACAAAAAGCTGTCCACAAGTATAACACGCAAAATGGCGTCGGGTAGAAGCCGTTTAATGAAATGGTAAGTAAGCAGAGATAGAGAGAGAGAGAAGAAAAATATTATTATTATTATTATTACCGAGACATATGGGAGTGAAGTGAAAATAGTAAACAAAATATAAAATAAAGAAATGAAAACATATAGAACTTTTTTTTTTAATTTTGTCTTATTAACAATACAAATCAAAGATACGATGCACCTCAGTAATAAGACAAACTATAAAAAGAAACATTTTACGGAAGCTACATGGCGGTGACATGCCTCCATAAAACAAATAAAAACCTTGACGTTTAATAAAAATACACTGGTCATCGACCATCGGTAGAGAGAGCTTTGTGCCGGATAGGGCCGCCTCCCAGGAGGAAAAGGTAGGAGAAGGAAGCGGGGTGATACCCTCACTGGGGGTGAAGGGAGAATTCCCAGATGGAGTGGTACGTACATGTTGGTGCAACCTGTACCAGGAGCAGTACAACGTGGCCGCGGTAGGTAAACCTAGAGCCACTCTAGGTAAAGCCTGGGAAATATTGCGCCATTCATTCTTGTGGAAGTGCTTGAGACACGTGCCGCGCGCCACTTCTGGGAAGAACCTGGCGTCTGAAATCTAGCTCAGTGCTGCGCTGTGTCGCCATGATCTTCCCGAGGCCTGCACGTGGCCCGTGCCTCTTGCATCGATGCACCTTGCGCTACTTTTACAACATGAAGAAGCTTTAGCGGTGGGCAGCGGGAACGATCTTCTAAAGGCTCATAAACAGTTGTGTTTGAGGGCGTTTGTGTGTGTTTGACTGCGTTGCAGATGCGAAAAACCAGGACATCCCTGCTTCGTATATGTCGCGTGCCAAGATACTCTTCCACGCTTCATACGAAGCATAGATGTGCAGGTAACTCGTTTCGTTTCTTGGCGCAGCGCAGTCAAACGCACTAAAACGCAACTGTGTTCATGGGCATTCAAACACCCTATTATGCATGGCATTAATTCTTACTGTTCGTCAAAATTTA
The DNA here is from genome assembly GCA_037355805.1 of Ixodes ricinus. Classification (NCBI taxonomy): domain Eukaryota; kingdom Metazoa; phylum Arthropoda; class Arachnida; order Ixodida; family Ixodidae; genus Ixodes; species Ixodes ricinus. Next base: position 35,713 of record JAZHYW010030742.1, on the reverse strand, counting down.
GTTTCGGCAGCACTTGCAAACATCGATGTTTCCCCGATGTCATCAAGGAACGCGACCGCCTTCACTGATGTAATGCATAAAACCAAAATATTCGTTTGTAGGGAGGTATGTTTTTATTTGTGCTCGTAAGAGCAGGTCCCACAGAGAGGCATGTAGCCCGTATAATCAATGCCGGAGAGGCCCGTATAGGGAGTACTCACTGGCGGCCATAGCTGTGTGCGCGAATTCTGAGCGCGTGCTGATGGCGAGCTTCCACAGTTCTTTTGCAACATGTATTCCGCACCATCAAGAGTGCCGGTCTTAGCAGCCTATTGATGTGAGCTCATTCTGAGCATGCGCTCTAAACAGCACCCACAAATATGGCGTCCAGTGAATACTTCCTATAGGTGGTGATAATGGCAATACAGTGCGATATAATGTGGGGCACTGATAATGTACTGTGAGGCATCACGGGGGAGGGGTCTAAGTTGATCGCAGGTGTGTGGCAGCTTCACGACAAAAGTTGCGGAACCTCGGGTCGGTCACTAATGGGCACGTTAGTTATTCTTTTTTGCAACGTTCAAAAAGTGCCAACCAACGGAGCCATCAATTGTGATTTTGTTGTGTGTATGTTTATACAGCGGGAAGTTAGTCAGCCCCGAGGGCGTCTAGTGTCTTCGTTAGAGATGAAAGCCACTGCTTGTCTGACGTCTTTAACATGTCTGACGTTAAATTTAACGTGCATCACGTAATGGTGATACATGACAGCACACCGGTACGATGCTCATCCAGATTGAAATGGACAGAGGCGGGAGATAGAATCTACGATCAGTGAGCCTTACAGCGCGAGCTTTCGCTACACGTGCTACCGATCCCCGAGCCCCCGAGCAACCAGACATCGCGGTCGAAATCGAGCTCAAGAGAAAAACAAAAACAACAATAAAATCTACGGTTTCAGGCATTTAGTACTTGTGTCGCCATCTCGTTTAACACATTGGAAATAAAATTAACAGGGTAATTTTATTTACACAAATACGCAAATACAACATTATTTTGTTTTCTCGTGGTGGTTTTAAAATTAAGACTAGAGGCACCCCTAGTGCATACGGCCAAGCGTTTTGCCCGGTTTGTCCTCTAAATAATTGTATTTTCAAAAATGCTTCAAAACGCGCTCAAAACAGTCAAAACGGTAATATTTCAGGATTTTATTAAAAATCTCCAGCGCTCTTAAAAAAAAATTCAAGGGTTGTACAACCTTCATTAGGTCTTCATAAGTAACCTCCAAAAGAATGAATACTCTAGTGCATTCCTGAAACTCAGGTTTGTGTAGCGAAATTTGCCCATTGAGTGACGAGCGGTTGAATCCCCCTTAAAGGCGAACTTTTTGCTTTTCCTTCGGAAGATTTGCTAACGCTTTGAACGTTTCTCAGAATGAATATACTGGGCATTTAGAATTTTTTCTGTCCTGCACTTTTTTGTCTTTTGTCGCGATCTACTTATGGTTACAAATTCCCCCGACCATTAGACCAACAAACCAGCAGACCATATAACGTCCAAAAATACGACAGGACATCAGAAAAAAAAAACAACCTCAGATTGTTTATTTTCAGCATGGTTGCGCTACTCCCGCGGTTCCAGTAGTGTCCCTGTAATTACGCAGACGTGGATTTGCCATCATAGCCTTACTGCAAGGCATCGGAATCACCAGGCCTGGCGAACAGTACGTCGAGTCATGGGAGGGCGCAGTGGCCGGAAGTGGGCGATCACGTGACTAACCGCGAAAGCCAACAAGCTGAGGACAATTCCGACCACCCAGATGACGAAGCAGGGCTCAAGGTCACTCAGATTCAGCGCTGCGTTTCCGGTGTCCGAGGGACGTCCGTACTTGAACTCACGCCTAACCTTACTCTTGAACTCCGCCATTGCTTCCGCTCGTTCAAGCAGACCGGCCTCAAAAGCACGGCCGAGGAGTTTGTTCAGGGACCTGTAGTATGCCGAATTTGATTTTATCTGAGGTCCCGTGATTATGGGTGAAATAAGCGTGTCCATTCGAACGAAGCCGACGCGAAAGAGCTCGTCTTTGAGGTTCGCGGCCTCGTCAGAGCTAGGCCTGAACACGAACACGGCATCCGTCCCATTTCCCACACGCAGCTTTCCCGATCCATCCCAGCAATCAAAATTCGGTTTCTTGGCCCACCGAGGATCAACCCGCACCTGCTCTGCTTCTGGAAAGTTTAGTAGGCAAGCAGCTGAGCCCAGAGCCCTAACGCCCTCCAAGGACGCGTACTGGGGAAGCTCTCCGCTCAGCGGTACGTTAAACAACAGCGAGGTGATGACTCCTTTGTATCCTGTGGCCAGTACTGTCACCATCAGACACCACAATCCGGAAAGAATCCTCAACGAGTGAACATTTTTAGCGTCCGGAGGCAAGGGGTACGCCTGCTGAACCAGGGACGCCGCTAAGGGGGCCGCGACAGCATGGAACTCGGGCACAATCTGATGAACTCTGTGGGCAAAGAAACTGATCAGCAAGAAAAGAACGAAGCAAGCAAAAGAGTCACCCAGGCAAAGGGGCCGAATGGCAAGAAGAGGGCAGCTTCTTTTGGTAAAGGCTCCAGCGCTTTAACAAACGTTGCGAATCCCGCTCTGTCGAAATGAAACAGCGTCGATATTGTTGGAAAGAAGAGATCCTGCCTAAAAACAAAGGGATAATAAACGAGCGTTCCAGAATCAACCATGCTTTTACCGAAGTAATACGTCAGGGCTTCGATAGTACTTACTTGGAAAATTTTGAGAGAGCAGTTTTCGTGAAGCAAACTTTCGGTTAGCATGCTAAACGGTGGACTTCGGCAAATCAACGGTTCCAAACACGCGATGGTGATTTCACGTCCTCGAATAGGCATGTGTCTCGTTAGCCCAACGGGGAAGTCACGTGGGGCATCTGGCGTGCAGTTTAGGCACCTGACGTCGTAACTTCCTGCCATCAGTATCTGCTCATCGCGCACGACAATGTGAAAAGCCCCCCCCCCCCGTTGCGAAGCTTTTCAAAGTCGTCCTTCCCTTCAACAGCGGATTGCAACAGGCCAAGATTAAATTCCTTCAGGCTGCTGGTTACTGCACTCAGAGTTGCCCAATACGGATGCGGAATCAAATTAATGTACCACGGATTCGCTGTTCTACAAAACAAGCGCAGTTCAACGTGTCGACTTTCCATGGTGCTACAGTTATAATGGCTGTAGCCAGCAATTTTGCTGTGGATTTTTTGTGAAGTTAGTAGCACCTTTAGGAGCTTGGTCAGCAGACGAATTTCTTCCACTCCAAACTCTGGTGGTAATAAAATGTCCAGGCACGACGAGGTGGCCGCATCGAGAAGAAGCTCTCGAAAGCCACGGGAATCCACGATGTCTTTCCAGAACCGACATTCTTCAGGCACGATGGTCGGCATTCTGGCCTGGAGCACCTGGAGCAGAAGCACTGTGACCAGGGTTGCCAAGGTGGAATGCATAACGCGCTAGGGTCAACTGGTGCACGGATAAAAGACAGACGACAGTTCGTTCAGCGGCTGGACAGTTCGGTTGACTCAAAAGCCGGTTATGGTGACCCTTCTGCTCTGAGGTGAAACTCGCATCCAAAATCAACGAGGCTCCTGAGAAAAGTATGGCGCACTGCCACCACACTGCTTATAATGCCCCGTGTGTTTTTCATTTCAGACATGCCGTGCCTTGCTCTATTAACGCTTTTCTTTGATCCGTGTGGCACAAACACCATTAATGCATTGTGTGAGTTATTTACTAACTGAAACAAAATGGTCGTATGTAGTGTTTGTTTCGCTCCTGTTGAAGCGGGAATAAAATATTGAGCACCTTCTTGATGACAATTAAACACGACATTTATAATAGGCGCGGTCTCTTACGGCTTTTGCACGGAGAGTAGTTGCTCCCTGCGGCGGCAGCTCGAAGGGGTCGCTGTAACACTACCGCACCTACAGCGCTTTAATTCCTTCTAAAAAGCACCTCCTTCCCACCGTGTTGTCCTCTTTGCTCCGGGTTGAGTTGGAGAAGTTTTTAGAGTAATTAGACCCACAGGTTATGAGGCCGTCTGCCTGCAGGGACTTATGCAGAACATCTCTTTCTCTTCGTCTCCTCAAGAAACGAGTTTGCATTGACAAGCATTTCATTATCGTAAACCGAAACATATTTCATTTGGCTCACTGCAGTTATTTCAAGCACTACAGTTATTTCAATGCTGTATGAGGGGGGGGGGGGAGGAGGCCCCAGCAAAATGGAAAATTGGAGGGGGACATGCCCCCCCTCCCCCCCCCCCTTGGATACGTGCCTGCCCGATGGCTTCCTATCTGCCAAATGAACCTTTTCTTTTTAGCTATATAACTTGGGTTGGGACATATAGACACTAATTAAATAAAACATTGTTAATTAAGTGAAAATGGACTCTTTTTTGTCACGTGTTTTAGCTTTTCCTGATTGGTTACGAATTGTCCTCTATCGTATTATAAAACATGCGGCTGCCAGTGGAACATTAAAAAAAATGACTATGGGGAACGGGAACGTTGTGTGTGCATATAGTACGCACAAGATTTATGAATAATTATATATAGACAACCCACAAAATTCAAGTGTCATCGGAACTCTGCAGTTTTAGCGGTGTATCCCGTCCTCTTGTTTTCCAGGATGTCTCAGTAACAGTAATAGCGTAAAACGATTTGTAAAAAGTTGCCATTTAAGAACTTCTAGCTTCAGTTATACTCGTTCTGGTGAAGGCGAGCGGGTTGAACATGAATACATAAAATTGAAAGAATAAAACACGGAGGACAAGCACAGGACAACCACTTTCTTTCATAAAGAAAGTGGTTGTCCTGTGAAAATTGAAAGAAAGTGGTTGTCCTGTGCTTGTCCTCCGTGTTTTATTCTTTCAATTTTATGTATACTCGTTCGTCGTCATTCGCCGAAGAAGTTTATTAAACGCCTGTTAAAACGGTGACACTTGCGTTTGAGCGCACGTGGGAATTTCACGAATGCGCAGCACCACATTAGAAAGGCACCACTCCCCGAAAGCGAGCTCCGCCGTTCTCGCGGCGTGATCAGAGGTTCCTTGGCACGCTGAAGTGCTGCGTCCCTGTGCCTTCGCACGCTTGGATACCGATCAAGAAATAAAGAATGGACGCCGTGTGAATGTGTTTTGCGAGTGAAGTGTGTGGGAATCCGTATCTTCCCTTGGAACAACGTTTCACTTTACTCTGACGACTGTATTTGTAAACTGCGGCACTCGCGGTCCAGAAACGGGCTTGATCCAAAGTCCAGTGGCGACGGAAGAGTGAGAGAAGAAAGGGGGCGTGGACGGCGCGTCCCTTTTTGTTTGTTTTGTTTAGTAGACGCCTTCAGCATTAAATTCAGTAGAACAAAAATTTATATTTAAATGCATCCCCCCCCCTTTCCTACCAAACACTTCCGACGTCACTGGCTTCATTGTTCGCCGTCGGCGCAAGCTCAGCAGCCGCGAACTCAGCTATGGCGGCCACTGAATACTCCCTTTTGGTTGCGCCAACAAGGTCTCGCGTATGTAATAACAAGTGTGAGGGAGGGAGCGAATGAATAACCGCATGGTTTGTTGTTAGACGCTTGTCGTGACGTCATCGTGTAGGGTGGACAGGCCTTGCCGCCCAGCCGCCTGTTCCATCGCCTTATTTGATTGACTGGGCGGAGAGACTTGTAAGGCAGAATCCCCTTTTTCATCTTCCGCCCGGCCGACCTTGGCCTACAGAAAAATAATGAAATCAAATCGCGTGACCAAGGGCCTACGATCGAATTGTTATCTGGACGTTGGGACCTAAGCGGTACTCAGGGAATGCGTCTTACATGTTCCACCACGTCTACTATCAATTCCGCAGTATCGAAGAAACGCGAAACTCCACCCAGTCCAAGCACGACAGGCACAACACAATTCCTCCGCAACGATCGAATGCTGCCAGATAGGCTGATTCTCACTTTTTCTCAGTATAGGTGCCAGCATTTTTCCCGAGTGAAAATGGCATTCTAAAATTTATTGTAGATCAACAGCCGCTTACAATACTGGTGTGTGAAATGTCACGCCGTATAAAAAATATTGTTTCATAATGCCCCGAGTTTGAGACGGCAGAACGTCGAGCACTACGTGAAATACCAAAGAATAAAATGGTGTTTTATTATTTAAAAAAAAAAAATCGATTTTCCTCGTCTCTTGCAACTTCACAATGAGATCACGAGATTGCGCCACCGACCTTCGTCGACCACATCGGCGCTACTTGTGGCTGCTTCGCTGCGGTTCATTTCATCGGACAAACCAAGCGGTACTCGAAACTGGCTGGGTGCACACACTCCAACGAAGCAGCTCTGACCAATACCATCGAAACGAGGACAAACTTATGGCATGCATTTGCCTGTCTCGACTATTCTGCGCTGCATAGCCTAGGCTGACAGGCTTCCAGAGTGCTCGAACACTGTCAAGGTTACTTGCGCCATCAGACCGCTTCGCTTGGTGTAACCATTGCCTCATCTACTAGAGGAGGCTATGTGTATAGAGGTATAGAGGAGGCTATGGTGTATCTTTCGTACTATAGCGCATGCAAATGAGACGCCGGGCGAAATCACGTGCACCTGCAGCAGTCCTGAGCAGCTGCACTGTAGAAGCTATACGCTTGCCTGGACAAAGAAAATGAAAATAGTTGACGCGGAGTTTTTTTTTTTATATAGGTATTTTGTGTCCATAATTTCAGTAATGTAACCAGAAAATCTGTCTTCCGGGGATTTTAGAGGCCGGGAGGATACCCGCATTCATCAGCAAGCAGCCCTCGGCAATATAAAAACATACATTTACACCTGAAAACGTTCGAAACAAACACTACATGAAGCCTCCGTGATTCTGTCGATAATGTGCCTCATGCCATTCATTTATTAAGGATGATTGGGTCGTACGAATGAAAGGATGGTGTAATGGCAACACGGCATGGTGTGTCTACCAGATTTGTTTAGCCTCGCAAGCAAAGGTGATCGCGCTGAAGTCTCGACACTGGATGGCGCTTGCGGCGCAGGGGACTGCGGAAGTCGCGGTGATACGCCATAGTGTGCACGTCCTACGCGATTTCTTTGGGTGTGCCGTTTGTTTTTTTCGTCGTGTCTGGGTTTTAACACCGGAAGTACAAACACTATTCATCAGGACGGCATTGCAGTCCCAGCGAAACCACAGTCCCCGCGAAGTGCCCGCGGTGCGGCGCCCCAGTCGGCACAACATGGCCGCGCGCTAAAAGTTAAAAACAGACTGTGGACTTGGTGAGGCACTTTACTTTTCACAGTGTCCCGCCTGGCTCACATCGAAGCGAGGTTAAATATTGGAACTGAAAGGTTTTCATAACTGGATTTCGGTCGGGTTGGGGTGGACTTCTTTGAACTTGGTCCGACACATTACCTAGTTGTGTATGACGCGTACGCCAATTATCCGGGAGTGGAAGACTTTCATGACGCGACAGCTAATGGTGCGATCTCCAAATTTTCGTAACTTTTGCAGGCCATGAAATACCGTTACAATTGGAACTCTGCACAGACGAAGGTGCGCAGTTTTTGCAAAATAAATCTAAGATTTTCGCGCGCTTCATGATTTTATTTATACACGTCAACACACCGAGGTCATCTGCAGCGGTGGGAAGAGCATGTTCCTAGACCAGAGACCACTGTCAGCCAATAATAGGGGAAGGATCCTCGCGACTTTGACCGGTGGAACTGCGGAGTGATATCTCGAATGCGCGCGGCTCGTCTGTCCATACAGACCGGACTACGATTCAACGCAACGAGCGCGAGCTCGAGAGCTAACACACCGGCCACATCACTCCCGCGGAAAAAAAAAATGGTGCGCTGCTTTTTAGACTAATTTTGTAGTACCGTGTTCCCTCTCCGCGAAAAATTACCACTGTTTGACTAGTCTTCTTTGCTGTTCTAATCTGCAAGTGCATAAACATTTTGTAATACTAACAGCGTTTACAAACTCAACGAAATGTTGCGTTTTCATCGGTCACATGTCGTCCTGGCTGCCGGAACCATGCTGCTCCCATCGCCGGAGATGACCTGGTTGTGTTCAATCTTTGATTGCTTTTTTCAATAAGAAAATCAGCCAGGTATCGTCATGATTTAGGGATTTCGAGGATGCTTAGAACCAGCAGAATGAGTTATCATTATGCTAAGGGCGATCTCAGAAACCTTTGTGTTCACGCATGCACTAACATGCAGCGGCTTCCGAGAGAACATTTCTCCACTCAACTCGAACGGCTCCTGAGAGCTTCGGATTACGATACCCGAGTCAGGTGCCGCGTCGGCGGCGGAACTTGCCGCAGGCTTGAATCAGTTCCCCGCCCAATATCCGGGTTCCATCACATTGGACAATATCTTGTCAAGCTCATCATCGCACTGTGGACACTGCTCTCTCGTCTAGTTGCCGTATTGCCTGCGCTACATTTCACCGAGGCAACCCTACGCATGAGGGTATAAGAGAATACGGCGCAAGGTCACCAGAGAGACCGCACAGGGAGACTTCACAACATAACGGCCCCGGACTACGAAGACTTCTCCTCGTCTTCAACCACATCTCAACTTAATAAACAGTTATTGTTCTTACCAACCGTTCCGGACCATTTTAACTTCGAACCTTGAACAATGCAAAGCGCTACACCTCTTTGGGGCACCATTAACACATTGAAGGGGAGGGTAACGAGAGGAAGTAAAAAAAAATGGAAGTTGTATCATTTTTTTAAGCTTTTATTATTCGAAGCCGTATTTCAAATCAGAAAAATAGGAACAACAACTATCCAAATATCTTTTGATCGGCATAAAAATGCTCACAGAAGTATATTAATTCTATAAAAGCCGCACTTGAGACAGAAACGTTTCATGCATTCCAGAGTACAAATAAAAAAAGTAGTGTTATAAAAAAAAATTACCCGGTCAATGCAGTAAAACTTTTCGTGCGACACCGCGCAAAATACAAAAAAGATAATAATAATTGGCGGATATTACAAAACGAAGCAGGTTTTGTGCATCTATAAGGTATACTTCGTATTGGCAACACCTGAACAATGACAGTATGGGGTAAAACAAACATTCAGTCACTTCTAAAACTAGATACGTATAAGAAAGCACACTCTACGTCAGGGGTGCACAACAAAAAAATTGGGGCGGGCCAAAATTACGTTATTGAAAACTGTGCGGGCCGCACCTAGTGAGACTTGTTGCATGTTGTGGCTGCGTTCAGGCTTCCGACATTAGGTGTCATCGCACTCGTTACCCTCTTTAGCACATCTCGCAATGTCATGTCCGTCATGGCAGATCGAAGGTGGTTCTTGTTGAGAGTCATCCGTGCGAAAATCTGCTCACAAACATAAGCGCTCCCGAAAAGTGACGACAGTTTCAAGGCGTGGTCCACCAGGTTTCCGTTCTTGTTCTTGTCCAGGTTTTTGTTGAACTCATGCAGCTGAGATTCCCGATGCATAGTCTTCAGCGTTGGTGGACACGGGAGGTTGATGAGCTCCAGTTTCATTGTCGGATTGGAGTCCTCCGATCCGACGATGCAAACCTTAAGAATCCCAACAGGAGGGGAGAGGCTTGATAGCCTCCGTGGTGAAAGAGAGAAGGGGGTCTGTTGAGAGAGAGCAAGAAGTTCTCGCGTTTCGTGTACAGACATGTTGAAACAGAACCACATGACAGTGATGGCTGCACACGCTATTTTATTGTAGTCAGTGGCATTACTGGAGAGGGAAAGTTCGAACTGAGAAATCGTAGTTGCTTCGACGAAGACAGAAAAGTAGGTCGGAGGGTTTCACTCGTGTTTGCCAAGCCAACGGTGTCGGCCAAGCAGAGCGGGCGCTAGGTGGATTGAATGGCATACTAAGCAACATTCTGCGCTGAGCTGGGCTCACCGCTGGCCCCGTTCTGGGACTAGTAGATCATGATCTCAACTGCAGCGAGGTTGCGGCAGAGTCAAGATAATTTGGTTGCCTATGATGATTCTTGTGGTAGCAAGGCACCGACAGGTGACGAACTTAGGAAAAAAGTAACAAAAGTGTAGCGATCTGGGCAAGGAACCTTCCTACAGAGGCGAATTTATTTCTTCTCACTGAGATTTCGGAAGGCTTACTAACTATTCGGGCGTTTTCATATATTACAGCTGGGTGCCCAAGGGCTGATAACTCTGTTCGTGGTGCACTTTTTTCCGGTTTATATTTGTGTGGTTACAAACTCACCCCGAACACTTTATAATAATCCATCAAGCAATCAGATGTCCCAAGGCGTGACTGACCATCTGCCTGATGTTCCTTTCAATGAGGCTGCTCTGCTTCTGCGGTAACTGCAATATTATAGTAAATATGCACACCGTGACTTTTCCCATAAAAATAGCGGTCTTTCTCGAAGGCCTGATAACCATCAGGTCTGGAGAACAGTATGCCGAGTCATGCTAATGTGCGGTGAGCGAAAGCGGGCGATCACGTGACTAACTGCGAAAGTCAGCAAACTGAGGACGACTCCGACCACCCAGATGACGAAGCAGGGCCGGAGGTCACTCAGTTTTAGTGGTACCTTTCCGGTCTCCGATTGCCATTCGTACTTGAATTCACGCCTAACCCTACTCTTAAACTCCGCTATTCGTTCCGCTCGTTCAAACAGACCGGCTTCGAAAGCACGGCCGAGGAGTTTGCTTATCGATTTGAAGTAGGGCGAATTCGATCTTATCTGAGGTCCCGTGATTACGGGTGAGAAGATCGCGTCGGTCTCAACGAAGCCGCTGCGAAACAGCTCGTCCTTGAGGCTCGCAGCCTTGTCGGAACTAGGCCTGTAAACGATCATGGTATGCTTGCCACCTTTATCTCGGAGATTTCCTGATTTGTCTAAGCAGTCGAACTCCAGGGGTCGTTCATAAGTTTTTGCTTTACTGTTGTGTGCATACCAATCTTCTATTTCTTCTTCTGGATAGTTTAGGAGGCAAACACCAGAGACTCTTTCTTTGAGGTCCACCCAGGACTCGTAATGGAGAAGTTCTCCGTCCAACGGTACGTCATATATCAGGGAGGTGATAACTCCTTTGTACCCTGTGGCCAATACTGTTGCCATCAAAGACCATACCCCGAAAAGAATTCTAAACGAGTAAAATGTATCAGCCTGCGAATCCGCGTTGCACCCCTGCTGCACCAAGGACGCCGCGAAAGGAGCCGCGACCGAGTGATAACTTGTATTAGTCCGACGGACGCTGTAGGTGATGAAGAAACTGATCAGCGAGCAAAGAATGAAGCAGGCTAAAAGAGCCACCCAGACAAGGATGCCGAACGGCTTGAAGAGGACAACTTCCTTCGGCAAAGGCTTCAGCCCTCTCACATACGTTGCGAAGCTGTCTCTGTCGAAATGATACAGCGTCGATATCGTTGGAAAGAGATAAACATTCCGTAAAGCATCTGAAAAATAAAAAATCGTTCCTGGATTAAACATTTGTTTCGGTACGTAATATATCAAGGCTTCAGAAATATTCAGGTGTTTTCTTTCTAAAGAACAGTTGTAATGAAGCAAACTATCCGTTAACGTGCGAAACAATGGACTTTGGCAAATCAACGGCTCCGAGCACGCGATGGTAATTCCTCGTCCACGAATAGGTATATCTCTGGTTAGTCTAACGGGAAGGTCACGTTGGTCATTTGGTGTGCAGTTCAGGCACCTGACTTCGTAACTTCCAGCCATCAGTATGTCCTGATCATGCACGACAATGCGAAAATCGGCCCCGCGCCGAAGCTTTTCTAAATTATCATCCCCTTCAAGATGTAAATACTCCCCACTCAAATTGAGTTCGCGTAGGTTGCTGGGTTCTGTGATTATATTCGCCCAGTACGGATAGGGATGCAATCTAGCGTACGCGGCACTAGCTCTGCAAAATATGTGCAGCGCAACGTGTCGGCTTGGGACGGGGCGGCAGATGAATAAGTTGCAGTAGCCCCTAATTTCGCTGATGACTTTTTGCGAAGTTGGTAGCACCTTTAGGAGCCGGGTCAGCAGGAGGGTTTCTTCCACTCCAAACTCTGGCGGTAACAAAATATCCAGGTACGCCGAGCTGGACGCGCCGAGAAGCAGGTTTCGAAAGCCACGGGAATTCACGATGCCCTTCCAGAACGGACATTCTTCGGGCCCGGTAGTCGGCGTTGTAGCCTGGAACGCATGAAGCAGAAGAACTGTCATCAGTGTTGCCAGAGGGGAACGCATTACGCGGTAAGATCCGCTGATGTTCGAATAAACAGACGATTGTTCGTTCGGTGGCTTAACACTTCGGTTGACAAAAACGTTATGGCGACCTTTCCGTTTCGAGATGAAATTCGCTTTGAAGTGAACCTGGCACGATTCCGCGATTTGCTTGGTGTGTCCACAACATACTGTTTACGAACCCTATGGTGTGTTTGTAATTACATCTCGCTTATTGTGATCTGAGACACGCCATGCCAGGTTTACATTAGCGCGCCATTTCATGCGTGTGACCCAATCATCCTTAATGGAGGGCGTGAGAACTTTATCGATGGAAGCCAAAAGGTTTTATATAGTTTTGGTTTTATTCGTTTCCAGGCGAAGTATATGCTTTCAATACTTCCCAGGGGCCATTTGATAATGAATTCGGGTATCTCACCCAGATTGCCGAACCGGAGCCGAATCGAACCGAAAGCCGGAACCGAACCGTTATTTCTATCCGAACCGGAACTGAACCGAACGAAAATCTTCGCAGCCATCTTGGAAGTGAACCGGAACTGAGTCGGAAGAAAATATAACGGTAACCGGTTAAAACGGTTCACGGCAATTTTTTTTATTAGCTGTATTTACAAGGAGTGATTAAATTTTATATACCGAAATACAATATATGAGAAATTGTGGAATTTCGTGACGCTCTTATATTGGCACTATGACTAATAATCTGCCACGTCGTCACGTTACGTCATGCTGTCAAGACATGCTCTCAAGTAATGTCACGTCACGGTGTCCCGTGACGTAGTCACGTCACTCGCTTTATCAAGTCGACTTAATGTCAGAATGTCACAAGATTTATTAGCGTTGTTAACACCGTGACGTCACATGGTATCACGATTTATCACCGCGAGTCACGCGACACCGTGATGTACTCGACTGTCATGAGCCAGAGTCGAGTGCTCGTGTTTATGATAATCAGCATCGCCAAACATTCAGGTAATGGACCATGTTCAATCAAATATGAGAATAGCCGAACTCTCACAATGTCTGAAGCTCAACCCATGGTTTATTATTTGCCAACCACACCGCGTGTCTAGGATGAACACAGGCAAGGCATACTTTAATTAGCGTCAAATCACGTGGCCGCTTGCTCTAATATCGACTTGAGGAGAGGAAAGCTATTTCTTTTCTGTATTTTTTTCGTCTGCCATTGAGAGGAGAGGAAGACTGAAGGGTGTTGTAAAGTTGTGCAGTATATGTCAATCTCGTTATGATAGGCGGCAGCATAATAAAATGTTAGAGCGCGCATGACTGATAAAGCACAGAGTTGCAAATTGAGGGCCCAAAACTGGGGGATCGGTGGCCGAGGGGATAGCGCACTCCAGCTCGGAGCGCGTAGAGCGAAAGCTCGCGCTGCAGAACCCAGGGATCCTGGGCTCAATCCCCACCCCTGCCCGTTTCGATCTGGATGAGCATCGTACCGGCGTGCGGTCGTGTACCACTACTGCGTGGTGCACGTTAAAGACCTCAGGCTAGCGGTTGTACAGAACTGGTTAATTTCTCATCTACAGCGAGTAACTCGTGGCAACTTTGAAATGGCTGACCTACTATACGCTGTCTAAATATCCACACAACCCCAATTAGGGCCCAAAATAAGGACACGAAATACCGAATATAGCATTTGCTTCCCGAGACAGTATTTTGCGAAGTTTTGAACGCAAGCAAGCCGAGGTTCAAATGTGATTTATATTAGAAATATATTGTCTGTCCTTCGCCCTCTATATATATTTAATTAAAAGAATATCATTGCATGCATCGCCATGTATTCATTTAGGCAGTAAGGCGTTGTGTAGAAGATTATTTTGAAGAATATTATTTCTTATTTCTCTTTCTGCAAATTTTGCGTATTTACCTTCAGGTCTATTGTGTGAGCACACAGTTCTTTTTGGCGTACCCCACGACCCGATGTTTCACGATCAATGAACAGAAAAACACGTTTCCTCAGACTCAACAGCTCGCGTTTTCGAGTATCGTCCTCCCGTGTCGGTCTCAAACGATTACGTGAACGTCTTACAGTCAAATTGATTGACGTAAATAAAAATATATTTAATTACTGAATGAATATTTGACAACATAAATAAAGGACCGATCACCTTACAAACATATATCATAAGAAAATGCACCCCGAAATTATCTGAACTATGCTCCGCAAATCTTTTCCGGCGTTTTTTATCGGATTTTGAAGCTGCTTTAAATAACTATGTATTTCTGACAAATATTTATCTTCTAACACATATAGAAGTCTGTTGTTGCATATTTTATGTGATGATCAAAATTTTTATGTGAATGCGGGAGTGCTGGCGGTAACCCGTTACAAGTAACGGCGTTACCGGCAACGCGTTACATTTTTCGGTGAGGTGGCAATGTACTCGTTACTTTTTAGAAATGCATCGCGGTGCTGAATGCAAACAACGTTGGCCAGAAACATGAGCGTTGTGATTGCCGCTCAGTGTTTATATGAAAGGTAGCCTGCAAGGGCTTGTCCGAAAAGTTTAGTGACAATTGTGAAAATATTTTTGCTTTCTGCTAAGTTGCGTCTTCATCATATATATTGTGAAACGTATTTCGAAAACTAGATTTCACGATATATATGGCGAAGAGGTGCCCATTCCGAGATTTTAGGCATCGTAAATAATTCAAAAGTTCAAGATCACAACTGGGATTCAACCTTTAATACTGCGACGCAAAGTTGTACCAATCACAGGTATTTTAGGTGTTTGGTTCTAAGAAACACTAAGCTGGACCTACCATGTAAACCATGTCCGTTTTAAAACTATTCGATACACAGGCATCATATACAAACTTAAAAATCTTCTTCCTTGTTGGCTAAAATGTCAGTAACACTACAGTCTAATTCAATCGCACCTCCATTACTGCTTCTTAATCTGGGGAATCACCACTTAATCCAATCTAGATAAGTTATTAGGCATACAGAAAAAAGCAGTTCGCTGTATTGCAGGCGCTCACTTCACCAATCATTCAGCTCCATACTTCAAGAAGTATTAAATATGGGATACAAAAACGCTGTATGCGTTAAAACTAGCCATGGAAATTTATTATTACTACAACAATGAACAAAATTATTTTTTTGAAACTTATCATACTAAGACAACCCAATATGATCTGCGGAATGAAACTTAGATAGAACCCAATATACGGCCAAACTATGGCACACAAGCATGAGCCTACAAAATACGTGAAATCTTAAATGGACACCCCTGTGTGGATGAACTATTAAAATCTAGTACTTCACACCCTAGATTTAAAAAGTCCATCAAACACTACCTTTTGAACTCATCTGAATAGTTCTGTATTTTTGTATGTATGAGTGTATGTATGTATGTAATGTATTTTGTATTCTGTATTTGTATTTGTGTTTGTAGTTTTGTGATAAGCTTCTAGCCATACGCGATCCGTTATCTTTGTGTGTATTCACGGCGAAGCGTGATCGTAAAACATGTTTCCCTGTTTCATCAAAATTAAATAATTCAACTTCTCATTTTTGGTACTTAAAAATAAAAGTGGATTGTACGAATGATGAAAACCTATAAAGTTTCTGGTTTCACTGTTGAAATAGTGCCTCTTGCCAAAACAACGCGAAAAACAACGCTGGGGCATTTTTCGGCGCTGCCAGGAAGAGGTATCCTTAGCTGTCCCTGTTCGCACTGAGTATGCCGATTTTCTTGCATTTTCCTCATCCGCACTCCCCGTGTGGCGCGATTTGGACGCGGGAAGCTTTGAACGACACTGGGTTACGATAACTGAAAGAAGAGTTAGGGCACAGGCAAGCTGGTGAATAATAAAGGGGCAGTGAAGTCTATTTTGAGAAAGGTCTTTTTTTATCTTATATTGTTTAAAATGTGTTACTCCTCACATTTACAGAGTCGTGAATTACAAAACCGCCGATCCATCTCAGGGTAAGAGAAAAACATGTGAACTCTTTTTTCTTACGGACTATACTGTGTGGACCAATGAAAACCGTACAATACGCGTAGACTACGAATGATCTTATCATAACTCGTTTCGAAGAGAGTCTGATAGGTACACTTTCGGATAAGACTCCACTTTTTCACCGCGGGCAAAACCATCGCTTGCCACTCGCCGACAAGCGCCCTTCATCGACCACTTCTTTCGGAAAAAAGTTCTTCCCAAAAAGCGCGTGTCGCGATCTTTGAACACGCTTTAAACGAGGAAATAAACAACGCACGATTGTGATTTTGGGCTTGTCGGGATGCTTTGCGCGTCTATTGAGTTGTCACCACAAAAGGACGATCTCAAAATCGACTTCAGTGTCCCCTTTAAGCAACATAATAAAACCGGAGACACGGAACAAGATCAACACAGAAAACACCGTGTGTGTTCTTGTTGGGTGTGTTTGTTTTGTTTTGATCCGTGTCTCCCGTTTTATTATGTGGCTTACGATGTTTGTCATGTTAGCGTCATCGAGTACACAAAAATATTAGTGGTTGTGCGGTGTTTAATTGGGCGGGGACGTGTGTTTCGGAATTTATGTTTCAAACAAACGCATACTTACCTGTTTTCTTTATTTATTAATATTTTTAAATCGATTATCATTGGGTGGCGCATTTGAGTGCAGATTGAACTCTACCGGGGGACTTGAGAGAAAAGGCATGAGAGCAGGACGCAAGCGACCACGATTTTTCCTTCAGCTTCTTTTTGTTTGTCGTTTTTCAAATCTTATTATTGGCAAACAAAAAAAGCACAAAAAGCTAGTTTAAGATTTTTATTTCTAATGCGCCTGTTCCACAGTCAGCTCATGAACAATGTGTGGTGCTTAGCTGATGGGGGCAGTAGTGTGGAAATGGGGGGGGGGTGCTAGTGAACAGTTTTTAAGACACAAATAGCCTACGCCCCCCCCTCCCCACACACACACACACATATATCTTCCAAACCTCCTCTGTCGAACCCGCAGGCTCACATACTTCCAGTTTTCGGCACCCTCGGCATGCTTGACATCTTCGGTCACACAAGCACATTACAACATCTTTTAACAGCTATCACAGCTATCCACGTCTCCTTACAAATGTGCAATTTAATATATTTAAAAACCAGGGACCGTTCAGCCATTCCCCGATCTAGTAGTGTTGAAAATGTTCAGGAGACTAAAGAAGAAGGAAGGGGGGGGGGTATTTTTTTTTAAATTATCGTTTACTGGAAATAAGTTACTTTCCTGCCCCCCCCTTCCCCTTCCACGTTCCTCCTACGCCACTGCCCCCATCATCTATTAGCTCAAGACAATTCAAGTCGAAATTCTTCCACCAGCTCCAACTTTTTTTTCTGCGTTTGAGATGTCCCTTACTTGGGGTGAGTAAGGGAGACCAAGCCACCCCCCCCTATTACCCATACTCACACAAACACACACACCGATCACCTGTGCCCTCTAGCTATTGCAAATATTTTAGAGCGCAGCTCTTAGGCGCCCGTTTCGGGCTTGAGCGGCGTCGGCGTCGCCGTCGCCGTCGCCGTCGGCGTAACTGCCCGACGTCACGTGACCCCCAGGTCACAAGACCCCCCAGGTCACGTGACCCCCAGGTCACGTGAAGCTGATGACGATGCGGATGCCGATGACGTCATCAGTGACGTCGCTGATGACGTCATCGGCATCCGCATCGTCATCATCATTGATGACGTCATCAGTGACGTCAAATGACCCCCTTCCCCCTTCCCCCGAGGTCACTTGGCCCCCCCATACCCTCCCCTCCTCCTCTTCAAGAGCTGCGCTCTAATTCGGCGTTACAGGGAGTTGTAAACGGCTTGCACTTTTTTCTTTTTAGAAAAATCTGCAGAACCCATTCTTTGGGAATGATTATCTACGTTAATGCGAATAGCATCAAACGGTGCGGAGTTATGCGCGTTCGTCAGGTGGCCGGCACACTCTAGATACGCCAGCCCACTCTTGAGGCGATTCTAAATTTGTTGACACTTTCACAGCCCTGCGCACGATCTCCGCAGCCCAGCACGTGCGTTTGTGTCACTTAGGAAGGCGAGCAAAGCACGCGCCATACGCACAAACACTCAAAATGGTACCGACCAGACTTTCTGGCGTCTCAGCTAGTCTCAACCAACGGTACTCTAAACGGTTGTTTATATCTTTACCATAGGACGCGCTTTACAGCGCTGTCACATACCGGTGCGCGCGCGTTTCATGCACGAGGGCTCATTCCGCTCTCGTGAGGCTGAGCACGGCCGCTACATCACCCTCTCCCGAGCGCGGGAGAGGGTGAGCTAGCGGCCGTGCTCAGCCTCACGAGAGCGGAATGAGCCCTCGTGCATGGAACGCGCGCGCACCGGTAGCTGTGACAGCGCTGTAAAGCGCGTCCAATGGTAAAGATATAAACAACCGTTTAGAGTGCGTTGAATGACTGCCTTCATAGCTCTGTGGTTAGCGCGTCTGCCTGCTGATCAAAGGGTCAACAGTTCGAATCCCAGCCGGCGCCGGTCTTTTTTATTTATTTATCGACCCGCGGCGTAAGAGGTTAGATAGCCAGATAGATAGATACATAGACGAAAAGTGCGTGAAGTAGCCAAGGAATGATATTCGCATTAAAAACAAAACATTTGTTTGAAATTATTTTAATTCCGAAACACAGTACATCCGCTGAATTAAACACGGCAGAACTACTAATATTTACATTGAGTCGTCGAGGCTGCCAACACGCCAGTGTAACAACACAAAGCTGAGAGCTTCTAAACTACTCTGTTCAAAGTTTCCAGCGACAAAATCCCGCCACGTGTGAAGCGCGGATGAGCAAAATCATACACACATCTTACGCTTCGTACCAACGTCTTCCTACCTCCGGTACGGTGAACGCGCCTCCACACGCAAGATTAACGTAGCAAGATTAGCGTATCGCGCACTCGGAGTGCGAATTATCATCCACCACTATCCGCACTCAAAGACCGAAATGGGACAGCCGCCAGAAAGAGCTTTTGTGCGCGCCCTCTTCTTTTATCCCCTTTCCCTTTTACAGCTGCCACGTTATTTGGGGATTCGACAGGCTTTCGAGAATAAAGCATGAAACACATGTGAGCGGACATTTCGCTGCATCGCGCCGGAACTAGAGAAACCACATATGATGCTATGACATGGCCAAGTGCACCGCTGCTACGTCACAGCGTCAGCTACGGTTGTCATGGTTACGCCGCTCAGCGGGCGCGATTTTCGCTCTCATGTTTTTAAAGCTTAAAGGAGGCTATGATTGAAATAAGCGATCCGCTCGCGCAAGTAGCCTTGACAGTGTTTGAGCACTGCGCCAGCCTTGACTATATGCAGAGTAAAATAGTTGACGCCGGGACAGGCAAATGACTCCCGTCACTTCGTCCTCGCTTCGATGATATTGGTCAGAGCAGCTCCGTTGGAGTCTGTGCACGCCAGCCATTCCCGAGTACCGCCTTTTTCGTCCCATGAAAAGAACAGCACCGAGGCAGCCCCAAGTAGCGCTGATGTGGTCGACGAAGGTCAATAACGGAATCTCGTGTTATTATGAAAAAGGTTGCAAGCTAGGAAAAAAAGATATATATAGTTTGTTTTTAAATTAAAAAAAGAAACGCCATTTTATTTCTTGATATTTGCCATAATAGAGTTCTGCCGTTTGGAATTCGGGCCCATCTGGAACCCTGATCTCTACGGCGTGAGATTTCACGCGCCATCCCATTCTAACTGGCTGTTGACGTTCAGTAAATTGTCCAGTTCCTTTTTTTACGCAGATACAATGTGGGCACTCATACTGAAGAACATGAGAGTGGCCGATATTACAGTAATCAATCGTTGTTGAGTAACCGCGTTACGTGAGGTGCCTGTCGTGCGTAGACAAGGCGGAGGTTGGCGTTTCTTCGAGCAGACGATCCATAGCAGACACATTGAAACATAAAAATAAGACGAATCCCGGGAGGGCTGCGTACCGGTCCGACGTCCAGATAACGATTCCGTCTTATGTGTTTGGTCACGCGATTTCATTTCGCGAGAGGAAAAAGGTGTTTACATCCGACACGTCCTCTCCGCCTAGTCAAACAATGAAGATGCATGGGGGCACAAACGGCAGGGCGCAAAGGCCGGTCTACCCTACCACATGACGTCACCGTACTAAAGGCCCGTTCACACTCTTGCGACCTTTTAAAACAGGGTTCCTTGAAACCCCTTGCAACGAGAGGACACACTGGCGCCATCTATTAGGTGGCAGTGTAAACTTGGCGGTCCGGCATATTTTCTATTTCTCTCGCGCAATATACTTTCTTTCTTGGCTCTACAAACTTTTGTCAGAGTTATAAATGAGCCTTTTTTATAGGTTTTACACACATTTGACCTCGAAAACCCCGCGAAACATTCGCTCTTGTGAAATGCTGTTCCAGGGTCACCCATAGGTGGCACCAGAGTGCCAGTGTGCTCTCTCGTCCTAAAGATATTTTAAGAGGTGTTAACAAGTCTCGTCTCTCTCGGTCGTAGTCGGTTGCAAGAGTGTGAACGGGTATAAGCACAAACAACGCGGATGTTAGGATTCGTTCACTCCCACACACCTGTCGTCACATCCGCGTGACCTTGTTGGCGCGGCCAATAGCCTTGGGTGTCACACAATTTGCAATCCCATTCGTTCACCAGCGAATGGGATTGCGGCATCAGTCGATAAGAGCGTCGAGGGGCCAACCACGAAGCGAGGTCCTAATAGGGAGTGGCGTGGGAAGGGGGGTCGAACCTTCCTCCTGCTTCGACCCAAAAATGCCCATGGGCCGGAGCGATCGAGGTGTGCCACCCTGTAACATGCTTCGCGGTAGCTGTTTCAACAGCCGGCGTGTAGCGTCTCCGTCCACACGACGTAAAGGAAGCAACCGGAGCGACTTTGCAAACAGATCTGCCTACAACCTTTGCGGTAACATGATATAGGAGGTAAAGCGCGGCAGAACCTGACCCTGCGCCGCCTGTGAGCGCCAATAGATCCGCTGCCGTGGAGGGCCGCACAAAGCGTAGAAAATAAAGATACTTAAGAAGAAGGAAAAAAATTACGATTTAAGGAGATTGTCTGTAACTTAATTTATAAAATAACGGTTTGGAGAATCGTGAATCCAATTTGGGTATGCTCATGTGACCTACGGAAGTGATGGTGCAACAAGCCACTTTAAGAACAAGTACCAACTACACGAGCTGCAGAGCCACAAATATACGTCAGCGAGGTGTATTTTTTACATGGCTAGAGTGTCTATGATTGAAGCGGGGGTCATGTCAAGCACTGGGCAACGTTATACAGCCTCTGACGGCCCACCAAGTCGGTGATCAATTCGGTGTCAAAACTGGTTGCCCCACTGAACAACTGCCGAACGCGAAACTAATCCACCTCCCGAAAGCTGACGTCAAAGCGTTCAGGGACATGAAAGCAAAGGACTGGGACTCAGTTTCCGTTGTGTGGAATTCAGTCCTGTCACTTGTGGCAGCGTACGCGGTCCGACACTTCGCCACCACAGCTGTTTGAGAAAGAGCAGTAGATGCAGAGAAGATATATCTTTAAAAGTAGTGTCGATATGGCTGCGAAAAACAGATCGAGGTCGGGAGCTTGCGGTGCCACTAAGAAGAAACGAACAGTGATCGCTACAGGCAAAACGGGAAAAAAATGTTCCTCCTCGGAATGCCAGGAGAGCCCCGTGACCGGCTCAGGTCAGCGTCCAGCAGATGAATTCACTCACGCGACAAGCTGCAAATGTGCTCACAGGATCTTGATTAATTAAACTAGTTTCAATTGTACCACTTTAAACTTGTGTTCTTTCTTATCACTATTTAAACCTGGTCGTCAGCAGCCCAGCCTCCCCCGAAGGGTAGGCTCCGAAATTCACTGATCGAGAAATCTGTATTTAAATTGTTAACTTGTGCTTCAAACTCACATGTAATCTTTTGTATGAATTCTTAATTTTTCACGAACTCCTGTCTCAGTGCTGTCTCTTCACAGGCTCCCTACATTTTTCGACCACTTTCTTGCCCTTGTTTGAAATCGGCAACGTCCTATCTTTCTCTGTCACGGCAATTCTGTATATTTAGCGCTCTGTAAAATCAAGAAAAACAAAAATATTGCAAAGAATTTTTGAAGGTCCTGATTAAATAGATTATATTGCTTTCAATTCTCCTCGAAGTTTATTACAACCTATTTTGTAAACAAGCACAAACGTGCAAGCGGTCTGTGAAATGTGAAGAGGCACTCTAAGCTTTCATATAACTGAGAAGATTGCAAAGCAAACAAGAACTGAGGTAATGCTAGACTATACTGGTAGACTTTCGGCGAAATTATTCTCCCGGCTGCTGCGAGAATTAACGCTGTATAATTCTATAGATAATGTGGAATAGTACGCGTGGAAGAACGGTCAATCGTTGTCAACAAATAGGTTGCAGTGCACTTACCATAATAATAGCAGACTTGAAAGGTGTAATCCGAGATATTTGTCGACACGGTCATTTTTCAAAACGAGAAAGAAGGCTCCTTGAAGTTTCAACACGGTGCTCCGCACAAGCTGTCATTTGCCTAACCCAACCAAACCGCAAGAATTCCTGACTTCTTTGAAGAATCGCTTGTTGCCGATATACGCGTAGGGCTTTTCGAACACTGATAGTTTTGCTGCACATCCAATATGTTGTCGAGACATCGAATTAAACCACAGGGTAAGGCGACACATCGAAGCCGGTAGGACGAACCAAGTTCGAAGTGAACGGACAAGCAGAAAAAGAAAAAAGCGGGTACCAGCGGGCGCGCTACCGGATCTATCTCGCAGGCGATCCTTATTAGCGTGTAGCTCGCGCGCGCTGGCACCCTGCACTCCCTCGGGTCACGTGACAGGTGACCAGAGAGGAAGAATTGGCGCGGTCAAGGAGGTCAAGGCACAGCGCAGGCAATGGCGCCGTTTGCTCGGGTTGCGCCCGAGCGAAGAAAGCACTGAGCGCGAGCTGGTAGTTTGACATCTGCAATGGGGGGCGTGCTCTCGCAATGCTCGATGTTCTTGCATCCACGTGTTCGCGCGCTACCTTAGCTGCGTCTTGAATTAAGGTAAAACGGAGTCTAGAAGTATATTCTTTCACGCGGTCGCGTGTTTTGCGAAAGAGTTTGAAGCTGAATAAGTAAATTGAGCCAACAATAACGCAGAAGCTCTAAATTTCTGTAAAAAATATCGGCTCGCCGACGTCACGCGTTTACGTGAAAAAAAAATAAACGAATTTATCATTGCAGTTGCAGTTAAAGCGAACATCAGCGCAATTGAAATATAAATATAATTACTTGAATTACGCGGACGATTTGAAACCGATCAAGCGCCACTCCCGGCCTTCCAGAAACATGGGCAGCCACGGTCGAAACAGGCGTACCCATGCCACCGACCTAAACGTTCAGTGTCAAGCCGGTGCCGTTTGACGGTCACCGTCACCCGCTTGTGCAATATGTTCACCAGTTTGAGCAAACGTGTGACAACATTGCCCAAACGAGTCGCCCATTTGCTCAGACGAGTGACCCGTTTGCCAAAGGAGTGACCTGTTTGCCCAAATAGGTGACCGTTATGGCTCATACGTGGGACCCCTTTGAGCCATACGAGCGGCCTATTTGACAAACTGGTGACCGGTATGGCTAAACTATAACCGGTATGCACCCGTTTACTTTCATATAGGCGCTAAACGTTTTTTTTTTTCAGTAGGGAGACTACAGTTCCTAAATTTAAGAATAAAATGCGAAGAAACAAAGACATGGTAGACCAATGAGCAGTGGGCCAATAAATCTTTACTTCTGTTTAAAAGCATGCACTCAGAGACAGTTTAAGAAGGAATAATAAAGTCGGTCATCTCATCATGACTGATAAAGTCATGTCCTCCCTATAGGAAGGACAGCCTAGAGAACTAAGCGCAGCGAGTAGGGTGGCCTCTAGGCATGTAGCAAACAAGAAAAGTGAAAAGAAAACAGAAATAGTCAAGAGATTTATTACCATTCCGTACACGCGCGGGTTCTCTCACCACTTGAAAAAACTGTTTTCAGATTAATGCAAAACACTGTTCACGTGTAAGAACAAACTTTCAGAAATTATACAAACATTATAATGAAGAAGATATTCTAGAAAAGAAATGCGAAAAGAAGCACAAAGGAGAACTTGTCAAATACGTAGAGAAGGTAGAACACCATATTCCACTGTCTTGCGGCAAGACTTACATTGGGCAGACAGGGCGTTGTCGTAACGATAGATTAAAAGAACACACATATAATCTTTAAGTGGCAGGAAAACCCTCACCTAAAAGCGCTTCTGAATAGCTGCGAGGGATGCAAGCCCATCTCTAACGAAGCGGCGGCTATCAAAAAGCACCCTAAGCGCCTGGGACGGGAAGTGGTCGAGTCCTTCCTCATGCAGAGAAACGACAACAATGTGACTCAAAAATCGCTTAACTTGAGCAGAAAGGGGCAAGGGTTTCTCGAGAACTGGATAGGGAGCTTTGGTCGCGGGAAAGAGGAATGAGCATGACCTGGAGCCGCCAGGGGCGCTGTCAAGATCACGGGGACTATGCACGCCGGAGAGAAACCTTGTTGCGAGTTGAACGCTGTTCGTGTCTGACGTGTTTTGTGTGACCCGTGTCTCCTTTCGCGTTCGCCTGCCAGGATCCGATAATTCGTTTTGCTTTGCGTAAGCGGGGAATTTTTATCGGATATTCTTATCGAAGCTTCTCTGAGACACTTAGAAAATATATAGCCATAAAAAGTGCTTTAAACAGTAAATAAAAACAACGACAGCGGCCCTTACCCCCAAAGTCTCAGAATGCATCAAAAAGCGGTATTTGACAAGTGATTGTTTAAATTTCTTTAGAGGGCAATATATCGTCGTTTCGAGGAGTAAATACCTTTCGTTTCTATATATTTCTACGCTAAATGTGAAAAAGAAACTGAGTACAAAGGTCACATGACGTCAATTTTCCCGCTACGTTTAGTGGGAGACTGATCTCGTGACGTCAGGTCAGGTAACATCAATTTTCCCGCTAAATGTAACGGAAAATGCACGACCGGAGGGATGGACAAAATTTTAGGATCGTGGTGTTTTGTTTGAAATCAATTTATGCTTTCATGAGCAGTCTAGTTTTTCATAACAAATATTGCAAGCGATTACCCATTGCTCACGATTGCTGATCGGGCCAAATTAGAAAGACTCGATTTTTTGTATCCCCTTTTAAACGACGCCTTTAAAATAGACAAGAACAAGTACGTGAATTTTTCCTAGGCAACAGCAACAAGACATAACCACAGCAGTACGTTAACCGAATACTCTTTCAATAATAATATTTTAGGTACTCTTTCTTTCATTCAACTGTAAGAAATTAGAACAGCCTCGATCCGCTATTTTTTAACTACACAAATGGAGATGCCTTCAGTAAATCTCTTGAACAAGACCTTCTTAGTAAATTCAGGAGTTAGTTATTTATCTTATGTTCTGTGTTGTTGTTTGAATACGAAAGAAAGTGACGATTTCTAAAAACTACTATTTTTCGCGCGCCTCAAACATTTTGTGTGTTGGTTTTATTTGTACCATACGTGCTATAATCCCCTAATGGGCTGTAGCAGTATTTGTAAATTAAATAAATAAATGAATTAGAGCACGAATCGGACAATAGGTTCACTGCAGGCATCTCAGTATTGAATGTTCGCCAGCAAAATGCCCATCAATGTCGAAGATACAAGCAGAAACCGGATCATTCCTTGAAACGTTGTTATTGTCAGTAAGAAAATATAAATACTTGTCTGTAGCAGACACCATTTATTTCTACCTATTAGTAAGGCTTGTTTGTCGTCATTTTCTTATTGAAATTTCTAAAAATCCTGTATATATTTTGAGTCTATTGATGGCAAATGCTCAAACGTTGGCCTCTGGTCTCAGTAGCTACAGCAATTTTTGGGTGGCAAGTGCAGACACAGCGTCCGACAACGCGTTTAGTTTTTTTGTCTTCCTTTATGGTGTGAAATACGCGGTATTTATTTCCTCCTGAACACGTAGTGGTTTTTATAAACTCCTGTACTATCCTGAGAAATATGAGGGGGAACAACGGAGCCCGTGCCAAATATCCTGGAACCCTACCCATGGCGATACGCTGCGGCAGCTCTTCGAAAGAAGAAGGAGAGAGCGGTGCGCTTTCGTCTGCTAACGGCACCCCCGCCATGCTGCCTTTCCTCTCGCTCGGCACCTGATAACCATGAACATTGCGAGGCACTTTTATACGTCGTATCATTGATAGCTTTGCGAACTTGAAGAAGAAAGCTCACGGCAACGAGATGAATGAAAACAGTTTTATTGACGCCTGCCAATATAAAAGAAAGACAAAAATTTAACACACAAGCAGTGTGGAAGGAAAAGAAAAACGCTGTCTGGAGTGTGAATTCTTTTTTCTGTTCAGTGTGGCTTAATAGCGCGTCATAGTGCCGCCGGCCTACACGGCACATTCTATCCTGGAAGGCAGCGAAGCATAAGGGGCATCCACGAAGGTGCTGTCACTTTGAAGTCGCTCCCACTCTTCTTGAATTGCTCTCCAAAGTTTTTCGGCGTTTGCGGTGTCCAGCGAGAGCTTCGAAAGATTTACTTTCATGCGACCCCAGACTGGCTCAGTATTATTTAGATCTGCGTCTTTTGGGCACCATGGGCGCATCACCCATCGCTGAGCCAGGAGGTTTGTCACGACTTTGGCCGTATGAACCGGTGACAGATCATGATGGAAAAAATAGCAGCCGTCTTGCCATGGCCCGTTCAAGACATACGGAATCATATCGTGGTCCAGTATGTTGCAGTAGGCGGCACTGTTGAATTTTTCATTGATCCTCACCAAAGGACCAAGGCCGTTTAAGGAAAGAGCTGCTCACATGTTCACTGACGTCCGACCGCTTGTTGCCACCTCCTTCACGTTTTCTGGGCGATAACGTGTGCATTCGGTGCGGCAAACGCTTTGCTGCTGATCCCAACGGGTTGAAAACGTTGACTCGTCGGAGAAAAACTACACACTTCCATTCGTTAACAGTCCAGCTGCGGTGGTCAGTTGCAAACTTCAAGCGGACTGCCTTATTGAATGCTGTGAGAAGCGGCTTCTGAGCGGCGACCCGACTTCGCAGTCCGGCTTCCCTGAGCCTTCGGCGCTCCATGGTGTCGCTGACACCCAGTTCAAGAGTGGTGCGGACGGACTTCGCATTCTGGAATGGGTCGTCGTTAACGGCAGCTACAATCATCAGGTCCTGGTCAATGGTAGTGCTCCGGGGTCGTCGATCGTGGCGCGCATCTTTTATCCGGCCTTCGTCCCCGTATGCCCGGACTATCCTGTTCACTGTCTTCAATGGGCGTCCCGATAGAGATGCAATATTCCGCTGGCTATAACCTTCCAAACACAGCTTTACTATTGCCTCTCGTTCACTATGAAGCACTCTAGCCATCGTTAGAGACGGGTCAAAGAATCGCGGACTTGCTGTCCGTATTGGAAGTGTCGCTGGGGCTTGTGGGCATGCAGAGTTCGAAATAAAACACAAAAAGCAACCGTATCTGGGAATGATTACAACGCTCCCCAATCACTTTATTTTTTACTGGTTGTGCGTGAAAAATAGAAAAAATAGATGATGCACACGTCAATAGTAATCACTGTCGCCAACCGCATTTTTGATCACGGTGGTATCAAGTGGTATCAAGACGTTATCACCGTTAGTAGTCGGCGATGAACTATAACCCGTGAAACGTAAGCTACCAGTGTCCGGGGTGCCGGCAGCAGACGAAAGCGCACCACTCTCTCCACCGTCTTTCAAAGAGTTGCCGCAGCGTATCGCCACAGGTAGGCTTCCAGGCTACTTGGCACGCGCTCCGCTGTTCCCTCGCATATTGCTCACGATAGTACCTTTGATCGTGTGCAATCATTTTATCAATTGTTTTCAAACTGTGTTGCCGGTGCCTCTAAACATTAAATATCCTTTTTTTCCGAACATTTTTGCACAGGAAGTGTACCACTTTACAGCCTCAACTTCAGAGTTCTAATTGTTTGTGTCTTCAGGTGTGGCTGATCAAAGGTATTTTCCTTATCCTGGTAAGCGTCATTCAAGCTCATCTCCACCTTTAGTGTATGTGTAATATTCGTGACACATAAATGAATCACCACACCGCCATGGTGTTAAGAAACTTCAATAGTCTACAAGTACAATTTATCCCAAACTTAAACATTGCGGACTACAAAAAAAAAGCTGATCTGGCACGTAAATATAAACCGTTTTACCAAAAGAAGGCGAGAGAAAAAAGGGGAAAGGGCTACCGGCGCTTTCCTCCTTGCTGGTTGTGTAGAAAGAGTGAAAGTCCCGGATGAGAGGCTTGGCCGGTGTTGGGTGTCTGCGGTGCCCCAACTTCGTTCGCGCTTTCTTTTTGTTTTAAACTCGCAAACTTAATTAGAACCACGGGCTTCGATTGCGACAGTCCCCCGGTTATCGAGACACCATTACTCGGTCATAGGGTGCACGAATAACGACAGAAAGCGCCGAATACTGTCCAAGGACCTATGTAGCTTGCAAGGAATCCGGCAAGGCGAGAGCAGCTGCAATGTCTTTAAGCTCCATCGCTTTCCACATGACCCCGGTCCCCGGCGGCAGTGCATTGCGTCCGCAAACCGGAAATACGTTTCCTCAACGCCATCCTTTCGACTGTGCTCAGAACATTTTGTGAATGGAGCGCGCACCGAACGTTGTACCACCGATGAACATGGGGTGCACTCGCAAGGTGCGTGCGAGTTTTCTCGTGACAATTTCTGTTTCAGTTTGTAAAATTTTGTTACTGAAGTTATCTTAATATTGATAATTTTCAGTGGTGACTGACTCAATATTACCGTCTACAACACTTAGTTGAAGGCTCATTTCCGCCACCGGGTGAGGCTAGAAATTGTTGAAAAGTTAGTTATGTCGGTTTTCCTGAATCGAGATCTCCTGCGCGATACGAGAGAGCCGGCAAAAGCGTTTTTGGAGTGCCGCTGGTGGGTTGATTCTGTTGATTGGGCGCTTTGAAGCGCTGGATAGTCGCTTCAGGGTACGTCCTGTGTGTTGCGATCTCGCGTTTTCGAGCCCAGTGTGCACGTTTATTTGTTCGAGTCATGGCATCGCCGGTATGGTGACGGGGGGGGGGGAACAGCGGCAGCGAACCTGCTAGCGATAGAAATAGGAGGTGAGTATTCAAGATATTGCAACAAATAGTAAAATATTTCGTGGCTGCTTTTCTCGTGGACCTATTGCATTTGCTTCTCGCTCTTTAACCTCAGCGGAGACGCGGTACGCGCAGATTGAGAAAGAGGCGCTGGCGTTGACGTGGGCCGCTGAAATGTTTGATGAGCACATGAGAGGGCTCAATGCCGTCTTTGATACTGACCATAAACCATTGGTTCCGTTGCTGGGAACTTACTCTATTCACGTCCTACCTCCCCGCGTGCAGCGGTTTCACATGAGGCTCATGCGCTACCGCTTTAAAATGGTTTACATACCGGGAAAGCAGCTCATTACGGCTGACGGTTTGTCTCGTGATCCACTCAAAGACAAACGGGTAGTTCCTGACGAACTAACAGTTGGAGAAGTAAACTCATACTCGCAGGGTTGCCTGATGGGGCTAGAAACCGGACAAGACTCTGTCTCCAAAGTAAAAGAGTATCAAGCCTCTGATCTTGTCTGTAAGTCACTACAGCGTTTATGTGAGAAGGGCCTGCCCGTGTGTCATGATTTGGGAAAAGAAAAGGAAGAAGCAGAAGTGAAGAAAAAGAAGAACGGTATCGCGGGTGCGACTGATTCGAAGCTGAACCAAGAGCCGCGACGGTTGGCTGCTCGAACGGTGCGCTACCCGGCTCCGCCCGGCGTCAGTGTGGAAACCTAACCGGCTTCGTCCCGGCTTCAACGAGCTGAACATCAACGTAACCGGCTTCGTCCCGGCTTCAGCACGGTGACCATCAGTGCAACCGGCTCCGTCCCAGGATCAAGGCACCCAGACCCGAGATAACCAGCCCCCTCCCGACATCGCGGCACGCACGACTTCACCAACGATCAAGGGTCGAATATTCAAGGGGCTCCAGCGACCCGAGCTACGACCCCAGGGGTGACTATACTGCCTACCGAACGTGCTTGAACGGTCGAATGGTTTCTTTTCTTTTGCCTTTCTAACGTTGCTTCTTTTTTTATATTTACTTCCTGACTTGAATATATTCTTTTTCTACTCATGCATTTGTCTCAGTCTCCCGATCCTTCCTCTCACCATTCCGGACGAACCTGACACCGTGAAACAATCAGTTCCTGATTTGCTACGCCTATACTGGAAGGTGAGGCCTTTGATAACCCAGGGTGATGGATTTTTGTTGAAAGGCACGTGGTTAATTGTTCCTCAGAAACTAAGCAAAAAGGTTTTGCTTCGTTTGCATGACGGTCACCAGGGCATAGGCAGGTGTCGAGCTCGGGCTAGTGAATGTGTGTGGTGGCCAGGCCTAAGTAAGGAACTTGGTGCATTGGTACAGAACTGCCGAGTTTGTGAGCAGTATGGCAACCGAAGTGCGGAACCATTGATTCCAACGGTCACCCCCGCCTACCCCTGGCAAAAACTTGGCATGGATCTGTGTAAGATAAACGACTCGAATTGCTTATTAGTTGTTGATTACTTGTCACGGTTTCCAGAAGTAGCCCTGCTCCCTTCCACTCGTGCCGACGTTGTCATCGAACGACTTAAGAGTATCTTCGCTCGACATGGTCTGCCCGAAATTGTCATTTCAGACAACGGACCCCAATTCGCAAGCTCGGAATTTAAAACATTTGCATGAAAGCACGGGTTTCGTCACGTTACGTCCCGTCCAAGGTATCCGCAAGCAAATGGCGAGGTAGAGAAAATGGTGCAAACCATTAAACGTCTTATTCAAAAATTAACAGAGCCCTACTTAGCCCTTTTGGCTTACAGAGCCACCCCAGGGTTGACGGGAAGAAGTCCTGCTGAAATCTTGATGGGACGACGTCTTCGGACGAGGGTGCCGATGCTCCCCAAGTTACAAGGTCAGGAGCGCCCCGATCTGAAGACAGTAATACAAACGGACCGCTGAAAATGCGATAAGCAACGCAGAGGCTTCAATAAACGACACCGAGCGACAGAGCTACGTACGTTGAAAGTGGGAGATAAAGTGTGGGTAAACGACATGAAGTCGGAATCCACAGTGGTAGCGCGAGCTGCCAAACCTCGGTCTTACTTGCCGGACACAGATTCTGGAAGACAGCTGAGACGAAACAGAAGAGGTTTACACTTTCTTCCTTCTGGTTCCTCCCACCAGAACGGCGGTTCGTACGACTTTCCCGTAGAAGATGAGGAAGACACCGACAGTTCGTACAAAATTCTAGACAGCAGTACGCGAAGTAACATTGTTGCAGGACCTGCTTCAAGCGCTGCCAGGCTACCTCAGGTTTATATGACCAGTTAAGGTCGAATTGTGCGCAAGCCTGTCAGGCTAAGTTTAGAAGATTGATGTGAGATTTAAAGTGTAACAGAGGTTTTGTATAATACTTTGCACAATATACGTTGGTTGTCGGAGTTGTTGTTCGACAGCTAATGTGCTATGTTAACTTCACCAGATGCGGTGTACATATTGTAAATTACTCTGTGATGTGTTTAAACTCGGCCAGATGTATTGTATAAATTTTAAATTACTTTGTGATGTGTTTAAACTTGGGTAGCTGTTTTGTATATGTTGTAAATTACCCTGCTTTGAAAAAAGGGAGATGTGGTAATTGTTGAGTGACCCACGTGCGACGTGGCTGGCACGAGACACGTGCGGACGGCTCAAAAGGAACGCACGAGATAAAGACGTTTTTCTGCATAGGAGCCTGGACTGGATGGTCGCTCATTTCACAGCTGTTGTGGGCACCCCAACCTAGGAAACTCGACAGCTTTGAGGTCTTCTGCGGTTCGATATAAGTACATCTAGAACGTCTTCGCCGTTCACCCACAAGGAAATATAAGTACACGGACACGCAAGATAAAAGCAGCGCAGCAAAACGATCTGTAGCATCTCCGGGTGTTTACAAAAGTTCATTGAGGTTCCCGTGTCGTGAATCGCTTGTTGATTACTAAAATGGCTACGTTAGAATAGGCCCATTGCAAGCAACAATTAATAAATGACTTCGTCATTTCGAGTCATGCGGAAAGTGATGGAACTTAAAAACATTGCAGCCGCACTCGCCTTGCCGGATTCCATGCAAGCTACATATGTCCTCGTACAGTATTCGACGCCTTCTGTCGTTATTAGTGCACCCTATCACCCAGCAATGGTATCCCGATGACCGGGGGACTGTCGCCATCGAAAACTATGGCTCTAAATAAGTTTGGGAGTTTGAAACAGAGGAGAAAGCGCGAACGAAGTTCGGGCACTGCATACACCCAACACCGGCCAAGCCTCTCCTCCGGGACTCTCACTCTTTCTACACAACCAGCAAGGAGGAAAGCGCCAGTAGCCCTTTCCTCTTTCCTCTCTCGCTCTCAAAACGGCGGCTCACACGATAAAACGTGTCTATAAGTAAGGACCGGTCTCCCTCGGCGTGAAATATGGCGACCGCCGTGAAGTGTAGAAGGCATGCGTTGACTCGCTCTCCCAGTTCAGGCTCTGGACTTCGTGCCGCTGGCGCTTGTGGGTTGCCGGGAAAAAAAGGATACGGGTCTTATTTCCCGTTCACACTGAAAGTGAACATCCGCTTCCAGTCTGAACGCGCGTTTTGAACCACAAAGCGTCTGGGATTGATTATATTTGTGTTATCTTATTCTAACGTTTAAGCACCGCCCTGTCTGCCCAATGAAAGTCTTGCCGCAGGAAAGTGGAATCGAGTACACTACCTTCTCTTCGCATTTGACAAATTTTTCGTTGTGTTTATTTTCGCATTTGGTTTCTAGGCTATGTTCTTCGTTACGTTTTGTATAATTTATGAAAGTTTGTTCTTACACGTGAAGAGCATGTTGTACTCACCTGACAACATTTTTTTTAAGTTGTGAGAGAACCCGTGATTGTACAGAATGGTAAGGATTCTCTTGGTTACCTCTGTTTCCTTTTCACTTTTTCTGTTTGCTACCATTTTACTAGGTCTGTGGGTTACCTTGCGCTCCCTAGTCGCATTGAATGAATGAATGAATGAATGAATGAATGAATGAATGAATGAATGAATGAATGAATGAATGAATGAGTGTTTATGAATGAGTGTTTATTTTTTCCGGAATCAACCGAAATGGAGACAGGGACTAAAGGCTCGAAGCCTGACAAGGTCCCTGTCCCCGATGCAGCGCTTTACAGGAGCACACAGTTTACAGAGTTAACGCTTAGTAATAAACAAGCTATTCATTTTTATAATATACCAGAAAACAACTAGTTATTACATACAAATTCAAATGATAAGGGGTTATCACTGCCCACAATGAGTGTCCTGAGATCCCTTTTAAATTTACTAAAATTGTTATTAAAAAATCTATGTGGTCTTTAATATTATTCAGATCTTTACTGACTTGATATTCCATTGTTTGTGTTCCATAATTTGTACGGGTCTGCGGGGGCCTCCTATATGCGTGTCGAAGAGGGTAGGCATGCGTTACGTCACTTAAATCCGTGGCATATAGTTTTTGTTTGTGAATCAATTGTAATAATTTAAAATAATATATATGATTGACCTTGAGAATGCCATATTTTTTAAAGAGTGGTGCAGTGTGCAGGTCTTGTATTTTACCCTTATAATTTTCAAGTAGGCGCAACATTTTTTTCTGCAGTGTGAGCAATGAGTTATAGTTTGTGGTCAATGTCGTGCCCCACACTAGAAGACAATAACAGAGCCTAGAGTAAAAGAGCGAATAATATAAGTTCTTCTTTAACCATGTTGGTGTAAGGTTCCCTATTGGATATAGACATTCAACCGACCGTGAAAGCTCGGAACTTAATTTATTCACGTGTGTGTTCCAATTCAGCTCTTGATTAAACCAAACTCCCAAAATTGTTGTTCGTGAACTTGTTCTATAATTTCATCTTTAAAATGTATAATTAAGTTGGTACTGTCGCGTTTGTTTTTGGGTGCAAATAGTATATACTTCGTTTTTTTCGTATTTAAATTCAGCTTGTTTGCTTGAAGCCATGTAGCTAGGTCGGCAAGATAGCTATTTGTCAATAGTCCTTACTGGGCTTTGGATGAGTTTGCAAAAAAATACGCTGGTGTCATTCGCATACATAATAAGCTCATGAGATCCCGGGATTGCTGTAATATCGTTTATATATAGAAGAAATAAAAGGGGACCTAAGATCGAACCTTGTGGGACTCCGCATTTTATTTCCATTGTACTTGAGACAACGTTATTCATTTTAACAAATTGAAATCAATTTTCAAGATAATTTTTTATGAGAGGCAAGGCTATTCCACGTATTCCATATGTATGTAGTTTTCTGAACAGCATGTCGTGTTGTATAGTGTCAAACGCTTTACTTAGGTCTAAAAAATTCCTAGTGTATATAGTTTATTTTCAATATTGTATATTATTTTGTCCTTTGCCTCTGCGAGTGCTTGCTCCGTGGATTTCCTTTCTGAAATCCATATTGTGATTTGTTAATCACATGATACTTAGATAAAAATTGGTCTATTCTGCTTTGTATAACGCCCTCAAATAATTTAGAGGATATAGGCACGACCGAAATTGGTCGAAAATTTTGTAAGTATTCTCCGCCCCCTTTGTAGACAGGTGTAACTTTAGCAATTTTAAGTTCATCAGGAAATATACCCATTTATAACATGCAGTTTATGATGTGCGATAGGACGTTGCTAATATCTTTGGAGACGTATTTAATAGGAACTGGTTTAATGTCGTCGATGCCAGCAGCTACATTATTTTTTTATATTTGTTATTAGTAGATCTTTTTCCTGAGGGGTTACTGGTGATAACATTATCGAGTTTGTTAAGGAAGTCGGGCTAGGTGTGTCGTAATATGCTTGCGTATCTGCAGTACACTGGCCAACTTTTACAAAATGCTCGTTCATTGCGTTAGATAAGTCCAACCCGCTCACACGCTTGCCATCGACAATAACAGATTGTATTTCTGTGATTGCTTGGTACTTTAGGCTGTCCTCCCAATAGTAAGGACATGACTTTATCAGAGGTACTGAGATGACCGACTGAATAATTCCTTGTTTAACTGTCTTTGAATGTAAGCTTTCAAACGGAAGTAAAGATTTAAATTGTCTCTGCTCGTTGATCCAGCATGTTTCTATTTCTTTTTTTTTCTTTTTTAGATGTAACGACTGTAGTCTTTCGTTTTTTGAGTCCTCAGTGAAGTTTAATCCCAACAAATGCCTCTGAAAATATGATGTTAGGCTTTTTCCCCGACTTCCGCGGAAGCGAAAAATATATAGCTCTCCCGAGTTTAACCAGTGAGT
>JAZHYW010030741.1:0-12596 GCA_037355805.1 Ixodes ricinus | reverse complement strand
GCGTTCGTTAAAGTCCCGCATCGTGTCCTACTTTTTATACTTAAAATATATCTGTTGAAAGCAGCTTAGTAACGTGGTTGGAAGGGATCTTAACTAATCGTCAGCCATTTCCTCCGCTAACAACGTAGGCTTTTGTGACCTGGTCATTTGGTGCGTACCCCAAGGAACAGTCCTCGGACCTCTGCTTTTTCTTGTTTGTATTAACGCTTTACCCTAGTGTACATTATCTTCGATCCATTTGTTCGCCGACGATGGCGCCCTTTTTTGTGAAATGAGCACCGATAATGACTTACGTGCGAACCAGTCAGACATTCATGATATATCTGCTTTGGTGTAATACGTGGCCGATGACGCAAAATATTAACACATATAAGTTTACACGTTTCTGCCGTAGTTCGACTGACTTGCCTTGTCGGCTTAATGGTGTTCCTCTAATATATTTCATATCACACGTGTCTCTAGGCGTCCATACCACATCTGATTGTAGCCGCATATTTCACATTGTCTTTATTGCTAGCAAAGCTAATCCATGCTCGGCGACTTAAAACGATATCCACTCAGCCTCTACCTAATATAAATTAATTTTTGCAAATATATAATGTGTTCAAAACTAGTTTTCTTCTTCAATATCAGATCTTAACATCAACATTTTCGTAAATCAATTAGATATGATACGAAACAACTCGGCTCCTTTTATTTATTCTAACAATCAACGTACATCAAGTACACATTTAATGAAATCTAAAATGGGTCTGCGAGTATCGACATCACGCCCTAAAATTGAACGAATCTAGTTTTTTAACAAAATTGTGCATCACGCATTTTCGGCGCAGTACGCTGCTTACATATATGTCGTCGCGGTTAGAGTCATCACGATAAAGTAGGTGGTACCTCATGCAACACTAATCCTTTATTTGATATTTCATCCGAGGCACCTCTAATGACTGGAGTCACCTTCCATACCAGGTTGGTACAAATCACTATTTCGGTTTATTTGAAAACGCCGTTCGTAATATAATTGACTAAGTACTTATAGTGGTTCTGTCTAACTGTGTACTAATTTGGGTCATCGTTTTACTCTCGAGTTTCTGCGTTATTGTGTTGTGTACTACTCTCTTCTTCATCAAGGGTAAGTATAAAGAATATTATTAATTTATTTACAATGGCTACTCACAATTTTTTTAGACTATAGATATGTATGCATTTTTAGATTGCAATCACAATATTGCAATCGACTCTGATGTTTTATTTGCTTTAATGACGTAGTGACAATTATAAGAAAACCTCGTTGCTGCACTTCAATGCGCGATGTTTAAAAAATAAACAAGAAAGTGTTGGGATACAACTAGAACAGATAGACCATGATTTAGATTTTGTAGCTTTTACTGAAACCAGGTCTTCTAATGACTATCATATTGTTCACATCGCGGGATATAAATGTACATCAGTATTCCGAAATGTTTTTACATGTAAATGTGTATCGACCTACGATAGAGAACACTAAAATATCAACGTTAAATCAGTAGATACCATGATTAGTGCGCATTACAAATCTCAAATGATAAAATTCGCAGGTACCATGCTTGCCGTTGTATACAAGCCTCCTTTCGGTACAGTAACATACTTTTTATAAAAAAATCAAAATATGCTGGAATAGGTCGCTCAAATTGGTATACATGCTATTAGGTGTGGGGATGTCAATAAAACGTTTTTCAGCCGATTCAACCAAAATTTTTTTTTGTATTTCCATATATTTTATTAACACAAATATAATTAACGTACCGAGCACTGTAACTGATGTGTCTTGAAACCTTAAAAGTAAGTATGCTCGACAGAAGTCCTGTGTGCTTTAGACAAGATTATGGGAACGAAACAATGTTCACCAACCTATCCCTAAATGAGAAAGAAGCCCTACGTATGGGAACCAACTCGGTTCTTTCATCACGGGCGACGGTGTCCGTTGAGATGTACCTTCTTCTAAAAGTGGGTATAAACTTTGACTTGCAGCAGTTCCTTCCACTTCTAAGATATTGTGTATTTCCTTTTTTTTTCTTCATAACGTGGCGTAGTTTGTTGGTGTTTATAGTAGGACATTCCGTGATTCTACAAAAAGTCTGTGCCGAGGGTTAGTTTCAATTACGAGGATGAATTTTTCTTCGAAGGCAATAGGGTGAGTTCGGATATCACAATGCTCAAACATTGCAGGAATTGTGCTTAGCAAGCTATCGAATGAATGAGTTGGAATCGACTGTACCAATTTCGAATCTTAATGACCACCCGCCAATTTTCGTTTTTTCACACATTATTCAACGCGGCATACACGGCGTGTTGTTTTAGAGATTAGTCACTGAAAAAAACTGGAGCTATGTCTTTCACTTGGATGATCCAAATTGAAGCATACGATTTCCTTTTATAAGCTCTTCACCCTTTTTATGAAAAGAGAGTAGACAGATTACCTGGCATAATTTAAGAATAAAATGAATAAATAAGGCGTTCATGTAAAGCGAGCATAGTATGCTTATCATAAAACCATGTATACAAAATAATACAATAACCCAAAGAAAGTCTGATAATCTGTAAACAACATAACGTAAAAAAACAAACGAGATTTTTCTTAACATGTAACACAAGACATGTTTTGTAATGCAACAATGCTTGGGGATAAATTTAATGCCCACGTGTTGATATATCGTGCTCCCAATAATAATTTAATCGTCAGTTATGATTGTCCACACCAGACATTGAAGTATTTTTTTCTTTCCTGATACATAATCACAAATATACAGCATAATAAAAAACGTGGGAATCGAAGTGCTTCCGTTGAAGATATAGTGTAGAAACTTCGCATATAAAATAACATGCCAGTTTAATCAGTGAGACACTTTTAGATCTATATAACCTGAACTCCAGTACCGGAATATTTCCTAATAACTCCTAGATTGCAAGGGCGTCGTGTGATTCACAAAGGAGGCGATAAAAGCCACGTTAGCAAGTGCAGGCCCATCTCGGTTCTATCGATGTTTTTATAGCTTTTATAAGGTGTTAACTCACGGCTCTTACATTTTTTCAAACAAACTATTGTAATAGTGGAGCAACAGTACGGCATTTAAAAGCATAGATCGTCATAATTGGCGTTATTAAACATCATAAACAAAAAAATTTCCAATTTCGAGGAGACTACTGTTTGGCATTAGCAGTGTTTATTCACTTAAAGAAAAGGAACGCTTTGAATTCAGACATTATGTTCGTTACGAAAAATTCAACAGACAAGATATGTAAGAAAATTAACCAGTATAATAAAATAATAAAAATCCATTTATAAAATGGCATGCAACAGAGAGACACTAACTAATCACGGAAATTCAAATATGGGTAAAACAAAATTTGGTGTCTCGCAGATGTCTATTCTCGAACCACTTTTACATTTAATTTGCATAAAATACAGTATGAAGATACCTCGAACACAAGATATTACTATATGCTAATGAAGAAAAATATTCTGGAATAAATCTTAAACGCACTACTAGTTCGCCAAACCATTACATAATTTGAAAATATTGTAGGTGGCTTAGAGCAGACAAACCTAAAATAAATACATAAAACCAAGCATATTATCTTTCGACCCAAAATAAATGTATTCAACGGGAAATTAAAAATCGACTCCAAAGCAAACTCATTGAACGAGTTATATTTCATAAGTTTTGGCGTTCTGTTTTATGAACATTTAAGTTGGTCCTTCTCTGTAGACAATGTAAGAGCGGCTATTTCGCGAACTCTTGGTGTTATCTTTAGATTAACATTTGTTTACCTATTGGTGAAACAAATACTGTTGTATAATACATTAGTTTTTTCAGGCCTTCACTACTGTTTCCTCGTATTGGGGACAACTACAAAACCATATACAAAATCCCTCATCATACTCAAAGAAGGGGTGCTTTAATTAGTCAAAAATAAACGGTACCTAAGTCACTCTTCTCTACTCTTAAGATACAACCATGTACTAGAAGTTCAAAATGTCCACATAAACAAATGAGGGTTATTCATTTCTTTTTAAATCAAATTCATCCAACTGCTTTTCTCAAGAGTTATCTTTGGAACATGTCTCGCGTACACTTTTCGGCACACCAGCTCCACAAAGGAGAATTACAGTAAGTAATATTTCCTTTGTGAAGATGATGTGCCGAAAATTGTATCGTGTAATATGTAAGTAAAACCTGCAGGCAAATGTATTTCATATACGGGACCTTTTTAATAACTCCCTTGATTTCATGTACATTAAATATATATATATATATATATATATACATTATATATATATATATATATATATATATATATATATATATATATATATATATGCGTACATTTTGGTCGTTTCAAAAAGATGAATTAATTTTTTGTGCATGTGCAGTGGTGCCCGGTTTTTTTATCGATGTTATACAGATGTTCGCGTAAATGGTGTGTGCTGCAGTCATTTTTTGTGTGAATGTATTTCCTAGCGCCACTTTCTGTGGCGCAATTATGCAGTTCTATAAGGATGTATGTTTCTCATCGGTTCATGGGTGACTGTCTAGATTTTATTCTCTAGGTTTTGTGCTTTTTATGCAGCGTAGTTTCTTTGTTTTTACTGGTCGCGTGTATCTTTTGTGGTCGGTTTTCCCGGACTTGTAAATTTTCATTTCTCTTTTAAACCTTCCCTTTGCCTGGGATTGCTGAATGATGTCAGCTATTGCCTCCTCAGGCATGCCCAT
The DNA here is from genome assembly GCA_037355805.1 of Ixodes ricinus. Classification (NCBI taxonomy): domain Eukaryota; kingdom Metazoa; phylum Arthropoda; class Arachnida; order Ixodida; family Ixodidae; genus Ixodes; species Ixodes ricinus. Next base: position 7,845 of record JAZHYW010030741.1, on the reverse strand, counting down.
GCCACCTCTGAGCCCCCCCCTCCCCCCCCCCAACCTTCCCTTCCACCAGAGAACTGTACTACCTGTCGATTGTCAGAATAAAATTTATTATTATTCTGAATTTCAAGTCAGGATATACCTTGGGTTTTTCGGGCTTTCATATGCCTAAAATTTGAATACGAAAAACCTTTTTTTTGCCGAAAAAGTATGATGATTCGTCATGGTGCTGGACGTTACACAAGCGATAGCGTTAAAAATACCTTCACATGGCCGCTAAATAGTGAGGACCCGCAAAATGTGTCGAGGCGCGCTAATAGTTTATTAAAGAGATACTACAACGAAATTTCGGCACCTAATTTATGGTCTATATGTGTTCAAAGGAGAAGTATCACATCGAACACACCAATATCTTGTTAAAAAAGTCACGAAAAGGAAATTTAAAACGAATTAAGCGATTAGCAAAGAGTATCTGGTGGATGTCGCTAACGCCTCGTTTGTAATGCCCGTCTAGGAACCTTGACAGCTAGTGACGGTGAATGTCTCGCCTCCGGCCACGGCGAGAGAAGAGGGGAAGGAGGAACTCCCTCTTCCCGAGAATCCCTTTTGTGTGTTCCCGAAGTAGCTATTGTCCCCCTACAAGATTATAAAAGATTAACCCGTCACTGAAAATTCGTACAGAAGCTGCCGCTCCGGTGGCTGGAACGACTAGGCCATCCCCTCGACGTCAGCCTCGCCATAGCTTTGCTCGTCCCGAGACGACCTACGTCACGATTGCGTTGGATGTCACGTGCTCTCAGCTGGGCCTTCTCCGAGCGCTTGCTAGAGTGGGCCGTTTATAACAAAAAAATACAGCCACTAGGCTCAAAATACAAACGTGCAATTGTCATTTACGGATATTGTGGATCATATTCAACCTATTTTTGAACACGATGGATATATTTCAAATTTCGTTGAAGTACCCCTTAACATTCATAACTAACCATGATAAGGAAAGAAGTAGCCACCTAATTATACTCATTTTATGTATCCCAACTTAGTCTGTAAGAATATGTTAGTATTCATTATTCCAATCTACATTCGATTTTTCGTCAACTATTCGGAACACAAGCAAAAGCGCAGCTATTTTTACTCGTAAACAAGAATCCAACATCCGGCCATCGCAGAGTACAGCCACATGCGCGCAGATGGTTTACGATTGGGGTTTCCGGAGACCATGGGTGCTCATGCGTACCGCTTGCCGGATGCCGGTGAGGCGAACGCTCTCTCTGAAGACTCGTGTAATGTCCAATTAAAAGCCGCATGCAATTCCACAATGCGATTGATGCATTTCAGGTGCGGGATGAAAACGAATGACGAGGTGTAATCTGTAGAGGGACAATTCGCCACTAGATACATGGGCCCCCTTCATGGTATCTGATGTCTCCACAAAATATACATTAAACTAAATTTTAAGAGAGTTGAACAACCTCGCTTCCGGAACGCTATTTCGAGTTTGGCAAACAATGTCGACAGAAGCAGCCTAAATGAAGTCTAAATACCAGAAAATGAGTCGCCTTTAAGTTTTGATAAATGCTCTTTCTCCGACACTTAGTAATACCAATTAAACTACATTGCTCCATGAGTCCTAGGCAGTTGAAGGCAAACAGCTTGGTTAACCTCTTTCTGTTTTTATTGTAATAATCCAATTTTTTCACTAATTGTTAGAAGACTTGACAAAACATACACTGAGCAAAAGCGAAAAATGGAACCGCGCTCGCTGCGCCTGATAAGATGAGCAGGTGGATGAGCACGCAGAGAGAAATGGCGAGCGCCGTGTTGTTGCGCATTTGGTGCAACTCGTGTGGCTTCAGCGCCCCTTAGCTTTGACTGCGGACTGACGTAAGGTGAAACAAAGTCTAACCATGTCATGTGATCACGACGACGTCCAATAAATAGCGATAGATTGCGGGACGTTGTGAGATAAAATGGATGGGTCTGCGCGGTCGTTATAGCATTCTGCCAACGCCTCTTATGCCAGTTTTGTTTTGTGACCAAACATTTGCACCCTGACAAATCTGAGAACAGAAAATAAAAATCTCAAGTAGGCATGTTGAAATTTCAAGCGATCAGTCTCTGTGTAAAGGATGTATCAGTTGTTGTCAAAAGATAACCAGGCGGTCCTAATGAGACCGCAGACTTTCCTTAAAACGTGCCGGGATGCCCTTTGTTTGTCTGGTATCTAAAACAATATGTCGATTATCAAAAAGTCTGCTGGTGTTGCGCATCCTAAATTGGCAAAGTAGCTTAAGGCAGAAGCCTGCTAAGGATAACACACAGGCGGTTAGTGTACACTATTTAAGAAACCAATTTTCGTTTAAGTTTGGAATCACGTATGTGAACATGGAACGATTGATGGCTTAGTCAGTAATGGCTTAGTACTACGTCGTATTCTAAATTTTCTGATTCGATGAAAGTCTTGGTACTTCATGTTCTGTATATATCTATGCAACAGTCAGTATACTTCGAACGCATCTTATTATAAGCTTTACTAGGGTGTGTAAGTGTTTCACTTTGGCCTCACGTGTTTAATCATTCGGCCCCTATGACCGACTCCCCAATGTCATACTTTAAGATTTCTTTAATGCAGATGGCTGAAGCGCAAATAGCATTTGTTCTGGTGAAGGCGAGCGGGTTGAACATGAATGCATAAAATTGAAAGAATAAAACACGGAGGACAAGCACAAAGTGGTTGTCCTGTGCTTGTCCTCCGTGTTTTATTCTTTCAATTTTATGTAGCATTTGTTCCTACCGAAGGGTTAAAATGTTGTCGGAAAACCGTATCACTTTGTATTCTTGGTATAAAATTCCCGTATTGCGTGGTTTCTATAAAATCCTCAAATATTCTCGCGAATTATATATAAAAAAAGTTTCCAAAAACAAGCTTGATGGGAATCCAATTTGTCCTTTTTAATCCGGCTTTTGAAGAAAAGTTATATTCACCAACTATGACGTCAGACTGCCGCGGTTGCGGTGTTGACCGCAATGCTCATGCCCAGAAGCTTTCTCAGAATACAGTTTTTGCGCATGCGCAGGGCGGGCAAACGCGGGCTTCTTTGTGAAAAGCATGTTGGTGTACGTCTAACCGCTTCAGCTGGGCATCTTAAACAAATTGGCTACGTCGCTCCGTTTGCAATGCAGGTTCGTGGTACAATGCAATAATGCAAGGAGTGGGCAAGGAAGAGCGGCTGCCATGCGAATGCGCCAAATTCTCTGCTTTCTGGTGCAGGCTAGGGCAAGCACTTCTTTACATTGTAAACGCACAAACACGTGTCAATATGCTGCACTTTCTATGCTCGAACGCTCTTGTTCACATTGCCTCAGAGTTCTTCGTGTGTCTTGAAACTGCTACTTGTGCACAGGGATATAGAGCTAAATCCTGCCTCCCTCCCCGCCCCCTCCCCCCAAACGAAGGAAGACCCCACTAAGAGTTATAACGATGCAGCTGCTCTGCTAAAAATCCTTGACCTCCAAAATTGACAAAAATCATGCCGAGGTCCCTTCTCAGCTAAACGAAGTCAGGCAATTTCAGGTGAACCTAGACCAGTGGATGACTGACGTTAATGACAGTCTTACAGCAGTATAGGAAAGGATGGCTGCGGTTACAAGCACTGTTTCGGACGCTGTGCGCAGTGAAGCTTCTGCTCTCACCCGTCATTTAGACGAATTCGAGGACCGTTGGCGCCGAAAAAATGTACTTTTCCACGGTTTTCCTGATAAGCCTTCTGAGTCATGGGTAGATTTTGAAAAAAGCCTACGCGATGTTGTTTCGTCTGAGTTGAGCATGCAGCTACCTGAAGAAGCTATTGATCGTGCGCTTATATTGGGAAAATATATGCAAATAATGAGTCGTCCGTTTGTCGTCAATTTCTCTAATTGTAAAGTTTAAGATGCCATTTTCCTGGCCAATCAATATTGAAAGCTGCGGGAATCAGTGTTAGCGAAGACTTTCTGCATTTCTACTCGAACATTCACCCAAGAAAGTAACTGAAAATAAGAAAGCTAATGGACACCAGTTCACTATTTGGTATAACAAACTGTTTATGAATAGAAGTTGTAATATCTACTTTCCTTCCACTGAAATTGTGTGTGAAATTGATCCCCACAGTGACGCTTGTGCCATGCTCCAGCCAAGAAATAAATCAGGCTGAGGGGACCGCACTTCCAATATTGCTGTCGAAGAATGCTGATATCTCGGTTCCTGATGTTGGTTTTCTTTTGACGAACATTCGCAGTGTCATAAATAAACGTTATGAATTGTCCTCTCTTATTGTCACTTGTAATGCCTATGTCATTGTACTAACAAAAACCTCCTTACTCCCGCTAAGATTTCTAACAATGAAGTTCTTCAGTGTGAAAAATCTTTCAGTACCCAACGATGTGATCGTAGTGCTAGATTGGGGCGAGGTGTCTTAATGGCGATGTTAGAGCCCCTTAACTCTTTTTTACATTGAAGTCGTTTCTTGCCTGGAAATTGTTCGCGGAGCGGTAGACATCAACCACCGTGACGTAATCTTTCTTTGCGTTTTATGGGCCCAATAATGCTTCTTCAACATTTTTCACTGACCTTCATGACGTATTAAACCTTGTTGTATTAACGTATTTGCATTCGCCAATAGTTTTATTGGTACATTTTAATTATCCCAAAAATAATTTGGAATGCAAACAGCCCACTTATCTCGAATTCATTGAGTGCAGGCGCATTGTTCGTCATCGTTTGCACCGATTTTAATTTCTTCCAGCTTATAACTCAGCCATCAAACTACAGCATCATGCGAGTATACTTGATCTTGTCCTGACTACGTCTTTATATCTAGCCCACTCGCTAACCTTATTACAGAGTTTAAGTGATCACTCACCCATTCATTCCGAACTCAAAGGTGCCGTTAATCGTTCAATCAAAAAGGCTAAATATATTAAGTGACTACAACAAGGCCAACTTTGATTACATCAAAAAAGAGTCCGCAATATTTTTAGATGAGTCCATGCCCGACTTTTTAATCGCACCGTAGAAAAAAACTGGCCTATGTTTAAAGACAAGGTGAACAATTTAGTTAATAAATACATTCCATTATGCATCCTTCTGTCCAAGCATCGATCCGCTTGGTTCACCGTATTGGTAAATCGCCTCTTAAATAGGAAAAGAAACGGCTATTCCGGAGAGCCAAACTAAGTGATAAGCAAGAACACTGAACTGCTTATCACCATATGAAGGTCTTGTTTAATGATGCAGTCAAAAATGCAAAGCACTTTTTTTCCATGTCACGCTTCCTTCCTTACTGATGCAAAACGCCCCCCAAAAATATCGAATGTAATTGGTTGTTTAAAGCAGAACTCAATATCTCTAATAATTGCAGTGGTGTAACTTTTCCTTTGACTGGATGTTTTCCAGATTTGAATCAACTGTTCTACAAGTACTCCTTGCAAGTTTTTCTGTTTGTCTTCCTAACGTTGCTGTTAAAACTTTTCCTCCTGGAACCTGCTTCTGTCAACTGGGCTTTTGTAATGCATATAATCTAACATTAAAAGCTTTCTTCGTCATTAGGAACTTATGGTATTAACTCAAAATGTTTGAAAAATTCTGGAAGTGTGCCAGTTCATTCTATTGTCAAATCTTTCTTTTTCCAAGTCACTAGGGTCTTGTTTGGAACCGAGTGATTGGAAGGTGGGCAAGGTCGTTCCTTTATTTAGATCCGGTGACGTATACTCACCACTTAACTACAGGTCAATCTAATTTATTAGTGGTCCCTGCAAAAGTTTCGAGCATATGATTTATCCCAACATGTTTCAATTCCTTGGACCTAATACATTTTCTATGTGATACCAGCACACATTCTGTAAGCCATTCGCATGTGAGGCATAACTAGTATAATATAAAAATACCTATTTTCTGCTCCAGACAACTAATTTTATGTTGACTGCGTATTCCTAAATTTCCCTCATGCTTTTGATCTTACTTCTCACAAACCTCTTTTTTAAAGTATAGCAATCTAAACATTGATAGGAACACTGTTGGTTGCATCGAACACTTTTTATCTGACAGAACCCAGTTGGTAACCGATAATGATTTGGTTGTACCCTTTTCGGAGGTCGGCTCTGATGTATTGCAATGCTCGGTTCTCGGACACCCTGCATTTTCTTATTCACATGAATGGTTTAACTAAGTCTCTCAACTCATTCATTAAAATGTTTTTCTGACGACTTTGTAGTTTATCGAGTTATATCTTGTAGTGGCGAAACATTCATACTTCAGACTGAACTTAACAAAATATCTACTAGGTGCGACACGTGGAAAATGAGTCTGAATTCTAATAAACGCAAAGTAATACAAACCTTCGGCCATGCTAAAAGTCAAAACTGCTCCAACTATAGCATTGTAGCGTCTGCGCGGTAGCAAGTGACGTCCTACAAGTACCTAGGTGCCCATATCACCACTAACCTTTCCTGGCAGACGCATATCAACTATATTGTAAGCAACGCTAATCAAATGCTCAGGTATTTGCGTCAAAACTTTTCTTAGGTGCGTTCATTTTTAAAATATTTTACTGTACAAACATTTAGACCGTTCAAAACTTGAGTACGCTTCTCCGGTATGAGTCCAAGACTAGACTTTGTTAGTAATAACCTAGAATTTGTTCAAAATTGCTGTGAACATTTCATTCTGTCTAACTACCATCGTGGATCAAGTGTTTCGTTAATAAGAGCTTCTTTAAGCCTTCTTCATTTCGTTCAGCGCACAAACGTCTCTAAAGCTAGCCCTTCTCTGTAAGATTTATTATCATAATCATTCATTAAAAAGCGAGTAGCTTTTAGAACCGTCATAATCGTCTTCCCGTGCGGACCATAGTCGTAAAGTGGCTGTTCCTCACAGTCGCACTAATATGTACTTTTTTCATTTATTCCTGAAACAAACAACGAATGGAACCACCAGACCACTTCGATCGCCAACATAACAGATCAACTGAATTTCAAATCTGCCATTCAAGCATAGTTCTGTCATACTAACCCGCCAGTGTTTAGTTGTTGTTTTATTGCCACTGTGCCGTTTTTTATATTTTTTTATTACCACTCTCTTCTGCAACGCCTTTAAATCTTGAAAGTATTAAAAAGAAATGTAGCCTAGAGTTTAAATGTCAAGATATAAAATAAAGAAACACTTCACGCAACATATGTTGTAGATCGAGCCGAAGGTGTATAAATTATTTAAATGAGTTCGTGTTCAAAATAAAACATTCGTCCAAGTACCGATCACAAAAAAATATCTGGCAAAAAATACTTTTCTGTTCTTGTTGAGCATGATCACTCCCACTTTGAGCGCAAGTGGCGTTTTGCTGGCACAGACTTGTGATAAAGTACAGCTGCAATGAAAGCAGCATTCAGTCCCTTGCACTCCGCGATATATATTGTATTTTAGATTCACGTGATCCGCTCATGCCTCGTTTTCAAGCACTATATATCCCGGCATTTCACACGAATCTAACCCGTCCTTCGCTTGTAAAGCTTGCAGTCAAGATGCTCTCGATTCGCGCTAGGGCCGTGGTTCATCCTCTACGCTACATCACAAGGATAACAAGCAAGAAACATAATTGTAAACGGTAAGTCCAACAACCTGTGAAAATTGATGCAACAAATTTTCAATTTCAAGGTCAATTTCAAAATGAAAAAAAATGTTTGTTTTTTAATTTTTGTTTATGACTTGATCTTTTGCAACTTGACTAAACGCTCAATGTAATAAATAAACCGCTACATGGTCTCAAAGGCACCTGTGAAAATAAACATTGGAAATATATTGATTGAAATAAACACTGTCACAGTTTCAATTTAATATTT
>JAZHYW010030740.1:0-33483 GCA_037355805.1 Ixodes ricinus | reverse complement strand
ATAGGATCTTAGATTGAACCCTCTTCTTCGTTATTTACAGCCGGGATTAAAGCCTTCTACATCTTCTTCTATACCTATTTACTAACGTGGAGCTACTTCATGCCCTTCAGGACCCCCGCAGAACAAAGAAAAACGCGCGTGAAATTTGGAGCATTGGCCATCGATGAAAAAGAAGAATGTGTCAGTGCGCCTTCTTTGGCGCTGCCCAAGCGAGAAAAACTGTTTTTGTGGGGGTCCTGAAGGGCACGCAGCAGCTCTACGTTGGTAAATAGGTATCGAAGAAGAGGAATAAGGCTTTAACCCTTTAAGCGCATATGAGGCCCGTTCACACTCTTGCGATCTCTTAAACCTGGGTTCCTTGCGACCTCTTAAACCTGGGACACACTGGCGCCATCTATTGGGTAGCAGTGTAAACTCGGCGGTCCGGCATATTTTTTTTATTTCTCTCGCGCATTATCCTTTCTTTCTTGGCTCGAAAAACTTTTGGAAACGTTATAAACGAGCCTTTCTCATAGGTATTACGCACATTCGACCTCGGAAATGCCGCAAAACCGTCGCTCTTGTGAAATGCAGTTCCACGATCACCGCATAGATGGCGCCATCTATGCGGTGATCGTGGAACTGCATTTCACAAGAACGACGGTTTGCGGCGTTTCCGAGGTCAGATATGTGCGTACTACCTATGAGAAAAACTCGTTTATACGTTTCAAAAGTTTTTCGAGCCAAGAAGAAAGGATAATGCGCGAAGAAATAAAAAATATGCCGGACCGCCGAGTTTGCACTGCTACCCAATAGATGATGCCAGTGTGATCCCAGGTTTCGGTGGTCGCAAGAATTCAGGTTTAAGAGATCGCAGAGTGTGAACGACTTTAGGCGAAGCTGAGCTCGTCGGCCGCTTTCTGGCTAGAAATGCCATGGACAAGATCAGCTCGTCCATAGGTTTTTCCGGTAGCCCTCAATTCTACGGACGAGCTAGGCTCGTCCGAGTAGTTTCCGGCGCAGATCATAGATGGCAACACTAGTTTTAGTTCTCGCTTTTTTCGCCGCTGCTGATTTTTGCGTCATGAACTTTTGAAATTTTATCTGTACTACTGAAGGAATAAAACTTCTAAATAAAAAAAAATATGGCACTTTTAGGTTACTTGAAAAAAGTGTCACTTAAGGGGTTAATTCCGGTTGTAAATAAGGAAGAAGAGGTTTCAATCTATGTTTTAAATACTCAGAGTAGTGAAGGAAGAAGAAGGCTTTAATATTGTTGATAGTCCAGCGGTTGCAAATTTTTTGTGTTTATTATTGTTCAGCTGGCACCACCAAGATTACTTTCAGAAGCACTAAACCCTGTCATTGATGGTCTCTTCTTTTCTGCTTTAGGCTGCAATGTCCTATTGTATGGTGAAAATTAGGGAATGCCTGTTCGAATCAAATATCACTACGTCATTCTTAAGTTTCAGGGTGGAACGGAAAGCTACGAGAACCGGTATTCTTAACAGCGTTAATGCTACGCATGAAACTTTGCTATTTCATTCAACCCGGTACTGCAACACCTCTAAGGAAATATGTATGTCATGTTTTTCTTCGTCAGAAATTGTTTTGACGTGCTTCTTTTACGCAATGTTTCATGTGCGCAGCAGCTTGGGCGAGTTGGTTGCTCATTTCACACACGCTACAGCGCACTATTGCGAACAACACTCACTCCTTTATTTTTCGTGTGTAAGGAGTGAGTGTTGTTTGCAACAGTGCGCTGTAGAGTGTGTGTTTCATGTACGCTTTGCCTATTGGCACCAAAGTAATTCGCCTAGTTAAAAGTGAAGATTGTATGGCCCATTGATGGGAAATTGTGTTGGATACTAGAAACGCTCTAGCACCACATGACAACAGGTCACGTGACGTCAATTCCCTAGCTAAATTTGGCGGGAAAATTGAATTGGTGTGTAGGTCAGGTGAGGTCTATTTTCCTACTAAATTTAGAAGAGAAATTAAACTGCCGTGTCGGTCACGTGACATCGAATCTTGTAACGTAAATTTCTCCGCTAAATTTAGTGAAAAAATTAAATTTTTGTGGAGGTCGAAAATTGTTAATTTGGCCGCTAAATTTAGCGGGCAAACTCTCGTCACGTGACCTGGAAGTCATGCGACTAATGAACCAATTTAAAGTTTTCCGTCGGTTTTGCGGAGAAATGAAATTATTGAGTAGCTCTAACTTCCCCTAATGCTACACTGAGCGCGTTGACTTATGGGACGTCAGAGACCTATACACTATGTCAACCTCCACGCTAAATTTAGCGGAGAAACTGAATGGGTGTGTAGGTTTGTGACATTTTATAATGCAACACTGCACGCGTTGCTATACGGCACGTCACAGGCGAAGACTTTGCAAAATGCGGTTTCACGAAGTTTTGCATCACAAAATGCAGCTTCATGAAATCTGGAGCAGCTAACCAAAGAACGTTTTACATTACAAAAACATTACCAGGGTGCACTAAATTAATCGGCGTTCCGTACAATTTTAAGGCCGGTTCTTGTTGGAACTACTTTCTTCATACATGTTTTGGGAACGCGTTCCAGCAGGCATCAGAAATACGTTATAATTCTAGACCTCTACAAGGATTTTGATAAGACACCACAGCAAAAGCTCTTTGCCGAACTTTGTTCAATACCAGCACGCGATAAAATATTATCATGGCTTCAAGATTAATTTCCTAAGCGAAGAAAATATTTTTAAACAACCTGGTCTAAATCATTCCAGTCCAATGTATTTTAGTAAGCTCTTCAGCGGTTCGTCCTCGGTTCGCTGTGTTTGTAATCTTAGGTAAATGATAATGCGCGGGACATTCCACGTAGATCAGGTGTTTTTTTAAATAATATTATTAAATACTTAGCAGCACGGCCACCTTCAAACCGGCGATGAATAGGTTCCTGACCTATAACAAATGTTGCTGTACTTAATGCTTACTTTTGATCTGTTACCCTAACTGTAACGAGGTTAATAGCAGTGAAAACGTGGCACCCTTCTTGGATAAAACTGAATATTTTAGTAGACCGTATTTTGTATTATAGAGAGGCTAAAGCTTAATGAGGTCCCAATAGCATTCCAAATCAGCTCTTGCATTGGTGTGCAGAACTTTGGCACGTTTTCTAACAATACTTTGCAAGTATTTCCCTATCTTCAGTAACCTTTCCTGTGACTGAATTATGGCGCGATGGCTGTGCCTGCCCTTAAATAAGGTAACCAACAGCATTGAATACCTTTCAGTCCATCTCCTACACACGCACTTTGTGTAAGGAGATTAAACTTATTATTGCCAACCACACTACCCAGTCTCCACTTACGCGAACAATGAACTCAAGCCATGTTAGCACTGACTTAGGGTAATTACTCTCTACAGTTCACGAATTTGGATATGTGCTTGACAACATGGGAAATAGGCGCAAAGGAACACGGACAAAGAGTAGAATGACAACGACACAGGGCGCACTTTCAACTGAATTTATTAGAAAAAAACACAAAGTTATATACGAACGGAAGCACACCTTTAGACGCCACACGTCACGTTAGTCCCCGCCCAGACCACGTTTCAAATATTCAAATTCATCCGTAGATAGAGCCAGATAAGTATCGCTAATGCATTTGTCACTCCTACTCATAATCTCAAATGCCTCGTGAAGCTCGCGTGATACTTTGTTTTTTTGTATTTCGCCAAAATTCTAGTGCTGTCACGCGAGCTGTCACTCGAGTGACAGCACTAGAATCCTGGCGAAATACAAAAACAAAGTGTCACGCGATCTTCACGAGGCATTTGAGATTATGAGTAGGGGTGACAAAACATATATTTTTTTCGTGAAAATTAAAATTTAGACTCCTTTTAGCCTGCCCGATTTGAGATGAAACCTCCCATGTCGGTCAGGCTGAAAAAATCTAATTTTTAATTTTAACGGAAAAAAAAATGTTTTGGGGACATTTCTCAAATGAAGGAGGGCGCAAACCGCATGTTCCCCAGATTTTTCGTTCTCGAGTTACGAAGCGTAGAAGCTGCAGTGGCAGAAACTAGTGTTTTTGCCTGCCGTCGCAGGTCGCGTGTTTGACACCCTCTGCTGGCGCTAGCGTTTTTTCTACAGCCTTTTAGCTTTTTCCGCCCAATGTAATAAGTACTATAAAGCAGTGTTGTGCCCGTTACCGAAAAAAAGCAATAAAATAGCGTTACTCGTTAGTTTGGTCAAATTTAACGCGTTATTGAGCTACGTTACTACTTTACAAACGTAACAATATACCGTTACCGTTACTTTTCAAAAATAACGAACATTACTTTTACGTTACTTTTTGTGTTCGAGTACATATGTTTGGCAGAGATGTGTTCGCTTACAAACACGCCTTCGGTCTCGTGAAACAGAAAACTTTCACGAGACCAATCGAAAGTCAATCGGCTTTTGTAAACTACAGCATGCAAACGGGGACTGCTGGAACACAACCAGCCAACCAACAACCCTCACCTTTACGCCGGTTTTAGTAACAGTACGGTTCATACTATTACCCAGACTTGTACCGTACGTATTACAAGTTATCAAATTACTTGTAATAGAATACTTTTAGAGTAATTTTTTAATCAGTTGATTACTTTTATTAGGGCAGTAATCAGAAGAGTAATCGATTCTTTTGAAGTAATAAAATTACTTCTAACCGTTACTATTTTTGCAGGGAAATAGTAACCCGTTACTATCCCCTCCCCCCCCCCCCGCTCGTCCACCTCTGCCACAAAGCAGAGGGGGAAGAGGAGAGGAGGGGAGGGGAGAAGCGATAACGCGGTCGTTCGTTCAAGCCTCTCCTAAGTGGTGACACTATGAAAAAAAAAAAAAGGAGGACGAACGGAATTAGCTGGTAGCCGAAGGTTTGTTTCGCCTTCGAGAAGCGAGATAATGTCGCCTTTTAACGGATGTCTCTTTTTATCAGAAAGTTTTTTTTATTTTTTAATGTTTACTGTGACGGATGCTGGTTCCGTGCAGCGATAAGCTTGTACAGGATTTTGAGATGGATGGGGGAATAGATGGACTGATAAGTGGAAAACCCACCGTTTTAGGAAATCGATGCTTCAGAAGGCTTAGCAGCAAGATACGGCATTGCTCTGGGCATCGCGTGCTCGAGCGCAAGTAGTTACCCTTCGAGCAGAGAAGCTAGATCCTCCATTGAGCTTTGTGACCTAAATTTAGTTCCCCTAACGTCTCCAGTTTTATGCGCAAGATTGCAATTCGAAACGTTATATCAGGCGTCGTGACCTTTTTTAAATACGTAATGTATTTCACCAGTTTTGGTCAAAAGTAACGAGTAACGTAATTTGATAGCCGATACCGTAAAAGGTAACGAAAATACTTTACTCGTTAGTCATTCAGAATACTAACGAGTACGTTACTGCGTTAGCGAAAAATGTAACGCGTTACCAGTAACGTCGTTACTAGTAACGCGTTACCTCCAACACTGTTATGAAGATACCTTCACGTATTCAAATATTTCTAATTATTTTATTGTCTTCTAAAAAAATGTCAAACTCGTCACTCAGGTCCAGTTGTGGTAAAATCTTGGCAGGTCATTACTTTGTCTGTACTTAATGTAAATTTTATTTCTTTAGCTCTATAGAAAGCTCTAAGTATGCCTAGTATAGATATAGTAATATCATTATGATCCGCTGAGTAGCCGCCCGCTACCTTCACGGAAACGTTGTGAAAAATAACAAATGCTCACACATTTCACGCGATTGCGGCTCGAATAGAGGACATACAACCAAAATATTACATTTCTAGATTGTTTTTTCTTCTAGTCGACTAATATATCTACAAGAAATTAAAAGATAAAAATGTACAAAACTGTTTTTTTTTTGAAAAAATTGACCTCAAACTTTCAACATTTCTTATTTCTTACAACGTTTACGTGAAGGTAGCGGAGCGGTTAGTCAACAGGTCATAATGATATTATTTTATCTAGAATGGACTTGCTTTCGGCTTTCTGTAGAGCCAAAGAAAAAAATTTACCTTAAGTACAGACAAAGTAATGGCTTGTCAAAGTTGACCCAAAAGTGACCGGAATGACGAGTTTGACATTTTTTTAGGAAACAATAAAATTCCTAAAAATATTTGAATACATCAAGGTATCTTTATAGTATATATAAAACGAGGAACAAAAGTTAAAAAGGTGTAGAAAAAATACTAGCGCCTGCAGAGGGTGTGAAACACGCGACCTGCAACGGCAGGCAAAAACACTAGTTTCTGCCACTGCGGCTTCTACGCTTCGTAACTCGAAAACTAAAAATCTGTGGAACATGTGGTTTGCGAGCTCCTTCATTTGAGGAATGTCCCAAAAACATATATTTTTTCGTCATAATTAAAAATTAGACCCTTTTAGCATGCCCGATTTGAGATGAAAACACCCATATATATATACAGGGCGGTTTCATTTGGATTCAGGCAACGAGTGGCAGTCGTAATTTTTATTTTGCTTCAAATTTTCATATTTTGTGGAGCATGTTCCAAGAAGAACAATCCTTCCTATTTTAATATCCTGGCATCTTTAATTTCGAGAAAAAAATATATCAAAGAAGCGGGAAAGAACGATGAGGTTTTGACGATTGTCGTGTGTGGCGTTTTTGAATCACTCTGTATCTCAAAGTATTCGAAAGAGGGCGTCTATATTTTTTAGTGTAATATATATGAAAATAGGTAAAACGACATTATAACTACTATTTAATATTCGTCACTCCAATTTTTGTAAAAATCCCCAAAATTGCCTTCGCGAACAGCTGTGACCACAATTGCGGATTTTTTTTTTTGAGTCGACTATGTTTAATATGGTTTTTAAAATAATACCACGTGTAGAACCTTTCATTGCCTTCTAAATTAAGCAAAGTTTGTGTTGTATCGTGTAGGAGTACTGAGAAATAAATTATTAAACCGAGAAGGTTTTCACTTTTCGTTCAATTTCAGCATGCTGTATAAAAAAAACACCATTTTTAAGTTCTTTTTCTCTCGCGTCGCGTTCTCTTCGCACCCCTTTTTTCCCAGAATACATTCGGTTAGAGGTATTTGCACTGGTTTGGAGTTTTAAGCCTCTAAATATGCTAAGAAAAGCAAGTGCCGATGGTGGGTCTTGACGATTGTCGTATGTGGCGTTTTTGAACCACTTTCAATCTCAAAGTATTCAAAAGAGAGCTTCTATATTTTTTATTGTTATATATATGCAAGTCGGTAAAACGACATTCCAGCAACTATTTATTATTATTCGATCCAATCTTGTAAAAATCCCCAAGCATGCCTTCGCGAACAACTGTGACCTGAACTGCGGATTTTTTTCTGAGTGGACTATGTTTAGCATCGCTTTTAAAATAATACCACGTGTAGAACCTTTCATTGCCTCCGAAAGTAAGCGAAATTTGTGCCTTTATTATGTACGAGTACTGAAAAATAAATTATGAAACAGAGTAGGTTTTCACCTCTCGTTAAACTTCAGTACACTGTATAAAAAAACATTTTTTTTATTTTCTCGCGTCGCGTTGTTTTTACACCCTTCCTTTATTCAGAATACATTCCGTTAGAAATATATGCACTGGTTTTGAGTTTTAAGCCTCTAAATATGCTAAAAAATTATTCTGTTCTGTTATCAACATGATTTTCGCATTAAAAATATAAAATTCCGAAAATTTAAAAATCTAGGTTTCCAATAGGAAGTGCATTTTACTGTAATGTTTTATACTATTATACTTTGATACTTCTAACGTAGTATGGATGATGTAGCGCATAGGGTTTAGGTTTGAGGCCTCTCCAATCATAGCACCGGCGGAAATGGTCTGAACACCCGCTTTCAGCCGTTGCGATTTTATAGTGTTTAGACGATTGGAATTGCAAACTTGTTATTATACACCTAACGACATCATATGTCTTTTATATAATTATTTATTAAACGTTTCTTAGATTATTATAATGAAGAATAAAATATAGAGCTATAACCCATAAACCCACCATCGGCATTTTCTCTTTCTAGCATATTAAAGTCTTAAAACTCAAAACTAGTGCATATACCTCTAACGGAATGTATGCTGGATAAAAAAATGTAAAAAATGCGACGCAAAAAATAATTTTTATACAGCGTGGTGAAATAGAACAAAAACTGAAAACCTCTCTGTTTCATAATTTATTTGTCAATACTCAGTACGTGATTAAGCAGCCAAACTTTCAATAATGTGGAAGGCAATGAACGGCTGTACACGTGGTATTATTTTAAAAACAAAACTAAACATAGTCGACTCAGAAAAAAATCCGCAGTTTAGGTCACAGTTGTTCGCGGAGGCATGTTTGGGGATAATTACAAAGATTGGATCGACGAATAATAAATAGTAGTTGAAATGTCGTTTTACCGACTTGCATATATATAACAATAAAAAATATAGAAGCTCTTTTTGAATGCTTTGAGATTGAGAGTGGTTCAAATAGCCACACACGACAATCGTCAAAACCCACCATCGGCACTTGCTCTTTTATTAGCATAATTAGAGGCTTAAAACTCAAAACCAGTGCAAATACCTCTAACGGAATGCATTCTGGGTAAAAGAAGGAGTGCGAAGAGAACGGGACGCGAGAAAAGCAAAAAAATTAAAAATGTTTTTTTTTATACAGCGTGTTGAAATTCAACGAAAAGTGAAAGCCTTGTCTGTTTGATAATTTATTTTTCAGTACTCGTACGTGATAAAAACACAAACTTGCTTATTTTGGAAGGCAATGAAAGGTTCTATACGTGGTATTATTTTAAAAACGATACTAAACATAGTCGACTTAAAAACAAATCCGCAATTTAGGTCACAGTTGTTCGCGAAGGCATGTTTGGGGATTTTTACAAAGATTGGAGCGACGAATAATAAATAGTTGTTATAATGTTGTTTTACCTATATTTCATATATATCACATTAAAAAAAATATAGATGCTCTCTTTTGAATACTTTGAGATAGAGAGTGATTCAAAAACGCCACACACGACAATCGTCGAAACCTCGTCGCTCTTTCCCGCTTCTTTGAGAATTTTTTCTCAGAGACTAAACATGTCAGGACATTGAAATAAAAAGGATTGTTCTTGTTGGAACATGCTCCACAAAATATAAAAATTTGAAGCAAAATAAAAAATACGACTGCCACTCGTTGCGCCTGAATCCAAAAGAAACCGGCCACTGAAATATGCATTATATATATATATATATATATATATATATATATATATATATATATATATATATATATATATATATATATATATACACACAGGGTGTCACAAAAAATGCACACTGTCTTTTTTATCGCAAAATAAACTAGACATCGCCGAACGCTCATTCTCCGCACAAAGGTGGAGCTAGAGGTCGCAACCAGATGCCAGAGTTTCAGCCCGATCCGATAACTTAATCAAAAGTTATAAGTGATTTTCTGAAAATTTCAATGAAAAAAATGGAGCCCATTTTTGCCCGTTTTCGGTTTCTGGTGCCATAGAGCCCCATGTGTTTGAAAACTCCATCGGCCGCCATTTTCCCATTGAAATTTTCAGAAAATAACTTATAACTTTTGAATAAGTTATCGGATCGTGCTGAAACCTGGCATCTGGTTGTGACCTCTAGCTCTACCTTGGGCGGAAAATGAGAGTTCGGCGATGCCTAGATTTTTTTTGCGGTAAAAAACACCGTGTAAATTTTCTTTTGTGACACCCTGTAGATATATATATAAAACTGAAATGTCTGCATTATTATGTAGTTGAATTAATGCCTTCTCTTTCGTAGGCTTCTTAGTGGACGTCGACAGAGGCCGAAAGACACTTCTACTGAAATGCAGCTCGTGGCTCTGCATGATGGATGGATAGAGCGCCGCTTTCATGGCCTCGTTTTCATGGCGTTGCAGGCGATTATAGACGGGATAGCACACGATGCAGCAGGCCTACCGCGTGCTGCTTGCGCTACTAGCAGGCGGTGTCAGACGCCAGACTCAGACGCACGGGATGTCGTGACAGGAAGGCACAAGGCTTCATTCATTCATTCATTCATTCATTTATTGATACTGTCAGCCCTTGCACAGGGCTATTACAGGGGTGGAAAAAAACAACAACAACAACAAACAAACATGTACGCTTTCATGCAAGCATACACAATGATTACAAGTATATTGAGATGCTTCGTAATTTCGGTAGTTTACGAAACAGATCACTTCGTAGTTTTGAAACATTTCTTTACACAAGCGATAGGGTTTTAATTTGTAGCACATACAACAATATCAGTGATACGCTCCAGAAATACATTTAGCGACATAGATGACACAGCGGAATCAGGTAACATATTCCAATCTTTGATAGCCCTCGGAAAAAAACTGTACTTAAAGCAATCGTTTTTAACAGATGGATTAGGAATGTACATGCTGTGACGATGTCTTGAGGATTCGGTGGAGCAAATTTCAAAGTACTCAGATTTCTTTATCTTTACGCAATTATGAATAATCTGAAAAAGAAACTTTAACCTTTCATATTTCGTTCTTGATTCAAATGTAGGAAGATTGGCAAGTTCACATAGTTTTGTGGGGGAATGAACGTGGCTATATTTATTATAGATAAACCTGGATGCGAGTCGCTGAATTTTCTCCAGCTTATTGCAATTTGTAACGGTATATGGGTCCCATACAATTTTAGAATACTCGATGACGGGTCTTACCAGTGTCATATAAGCCAAGATTTTTATTTCAGGAGTTGCCATAGCGAGGTTTCGTCGAAGGCACCACAGTGCTTTATTAGCTTTGATGCATACGTTATCAATGTGAGTGTTCCATTTTAGATCAGGAGTAAATATTAAGCCTAAGTATTTATGTTCTTTTACTCTCTCAAGCTCAGCGCCCGCAATGCAATAATTATAAGCCAAAACATTTTTTTTCTCGTAATAGACATGAAGACTGATTTTTCAGGGTTTAGCACCATTTGCCAATTGTTACACCACTTCTTAATTTTTTCTAAGTTACAGTTTAATTCGATTTGATCGTCTGATGTTTCAATTTTATTGTAAATCACACAATCGTCGGCGAATAGTCTGATTGGGACTGAGATGTCATTGCGCAGATCGTTAATAAAAATCAAAAATAAAAGAGGACCCAAGACACTGCCCTGGGGTACGCCTGAAACAACTGGAGACATGGTGGATTTGCTTCCCCCAACTTTAACATACTGTTTCCGTGATGAAAGATAAGAGGAAAACCACTTCGTGATGGCTGGATTTTTAAAGACAGCACTGATTTTCAATAACAATTTTGGGTGAGATACTTTGTCGAAGGCCTTTGCGAAATCCAGAAATACTATATCAGTTTGACCACGACAGTTTATCCTTTGAGAGAGATCATGAACAGTTTCTATGAGCTGGGTGGTTGTGGAAAGACCTCTGCGGAAGCCATGCTGTGATTTAAATAATATGTCATAATTTTCAAGGTAAGCCAGTAGATGTTTAGATATGATATGCTCAAGAAGCTTAGAGCATGTACTAGTAAGGGAAATGGGGCGAAAGTTACAGACGTCATTAACACTACCACTCTTGTGGACGGGTATAATTTTTGCTATTTTCCACGCGCTGGGAAAAGAACCGCTACTCATAGACAATCTAAAGATGATAGTAAGGTATTTAGAAACCCACTCAGCATACCTTTTTAAAAATTCATTTGGAATTTCGTCTGGACCTGGGCTCTTTTTTGTGTCGATGTTAAGTAGAAGGTTAAAAACTCCTTGCTCACTTATATCTAAATCATTGATGGGAGGATTGTTAAAGGAATCACTAAAGCTTGGCAAATTTCCATCATCGTTGGTAAAGACGGATGAAAAAAAGTGCTAAAATTTTCAACGCTCTGCTTTTCATTTTTTGGGTCAGAGTCACGCTGCTGGGACTTAGCCGAAGGGTTGACGTACCGCCAGAACTTCTTAGGTGCCTCGCTAAGGAATTTTTTAAGTGTTATATTATAAAACTTTTCTTTAGACTCTCTAATTAGACGCCTCAGCTCCCGACTCAATCGCTGAATGCAAGTTTTATTTTCCACACCTGTACCATGCGAACTCGCTCGTTTCCGCTTCAATTGTCGTTTTGCATGAATTATTTCCCTTGTAATCCAAGGATTTTTGTTCCTGATTTTTTTAGGGCGCTTTGGTATGAATCGCTCAATACACCGTAAAGTCATGCTTGAAAAATAGTCCCATAACGTGTCTGGGCTAGCATTTGATTGATAAAGAAACATAAAATCATCAAACGATTGTTCAAGGCAATCAAGTACGCTTACATCATCAGCACTTCTAAAATCCAAAAACATCTTTCGTGAATGATTGTGCGATTTTTCTGGGGTAACATTCAATGAGACGAGTACCAACCTATGATCAGATAGGCCTTCTTCGGTTTCACATTTCGAAAAAGATGGTTTCAAACTTTCGGAAACAAAAACCAGATCTAAAATTGTTGACGTTGTTGAACATACTCTAGTGTAATCTGTTACCACCTGGGATAAGTTATAGCAAAATACAAGTTCTAATAATTGATCACAACTAGCTACTTCCGCCGTTCCATGAGAATATGATGACCAGTCAATCCCAGGTAAATTAAGATCTCCCAGTAACAATATGTTGTCTCCGTAACGTAAATGTGAATCCATGTAGCCTCTTAGTTTTAACATCATTTCAACTGGCGAATTTGGGGCTCGGTACACGCCACCAATATATACTGTACGGTTATTCAATTGTATCTTGATCCATAATGCTTCCACATCCCGCACTTCCTCAAGGACATCAAATTTTATGTTATTTTTAATCATAATAGCAACTCCGCCACCTCTTCCTTCTCTATCTTTTCTTACCATTGAATAGTTCGGAGGAGTAACCTCAGAGTTTAGTATATTTTCATGAAGCCATGTCTCGGTAATTACAGCCACTGCAGGATCGTGTTCTAGCATTATGCTTTCGAGCGCGTCAACCTTGTTTGCAATACTTCTGGCGTTTACGTTTAATATTTTAAAACATGCTGAATCATTTTGTTTTAGTCACTCGTTATTTGCTTCCGGAGGAACGCGACACTTGTATCTCTCATTGCTAACTTCATTCCAGGCGTACAGAACATTGTTAAGCCACAGTTTATCAAAGACCAGATTGACTTTGGCACCGTTTTTCCTCTCCTCTGCGGTTGAATTCCACAGGTTCTTTCGAAGCTCAACAACCCTCTTAGAATAGTCTTCATTGATGCTAATTTTTGTACCTTTAAGCTTGACGCAATTTTTCATGATAGCCATTTTCTCTTTAAAATCCGCAACTGTAAGTATTACAGGGCGATCTCTACCAGTCATCTTTTTTCCAAGTCGATGTATACGTTGGATAGAGTTCAGTTTTTGATTTAGTATAGTGTCAAACACCTCATTGTTGATTTTTCTCATTAGTACATCCTCGTTTTCAGAAGCCTCTTCTTTAATTCCCCTTACGATAAGGTTATTTCGTCGTGAACGATTTTCTAAGTCATCAATTTGTTTTACAAGAGTATTCATTTCGACATCATAGCCACTAACAAAGTTTTCAAGTTTAGCAAGCCTGTTCTCAGTTTCACCTACGCTCTCAAGTTTTTTTCTATCGCAAGTAGCCTGTTTTGCATTTGTAGCATACTTTCTTCCGACAAAATACGTCGTTTTACGGGATCCCCCAAGAAAGAAGGAAAACATATCTAAAGCAAGTGTGCAGAAGAGCTGGTTGAGCAGAGACATTATTTTTACCCTTGTGACTGAGAACAAGAAGGACAGCACAGATATGTGCAGTGCTATACTTAATGTCCGCACTCTCCAGAGTTGAAATAATGTCTAAAAAAAGCGTCGGGATGCCATATGTTTTGATGTCACCACGCAAATATAAAAGATGCGTACCCTAGCAGGGGTTTGCATGAACTTTGCACTTTCCATTGTCTCTCCGCGTTCAATCTAACCACTTTATGACGTCGAAATGCGTTTTTACGTTCTTCAGCACTAAGGAAGATAAAAGGAATGTTAAGGTGCCATATGTAATGCGAGTCCCAGTCAAGTGAGCTTGTACTACCCAAAATAACAGCCCCACTGTTTGTTCAAAGCTTGAGCGCATAAGGCCTAAGCTGAAATAGCAGCAATCCAAAGGAGACAAAGTACAAGTCAAACAAACGTAAAGCTGCACAACTTGTCCTTTTTTACCGCTTGTATTTCGTTCTGCATTACCAATCCACCCAAATGTACTCTTCATTGGTGACTTGGTGATCTGCGAAGGCCAGAAATTGCGTAAGTGTGAAGATGACAATTTCCTACGCATGTTGCGCACTCACATTTTGTGGCGGTCTTCTTTAAACTTCATTTTGAAATCAGATGCCAAAATAAGCTCATTGACAAAACATGGAAATGTAAAATAATGTGCCTAAATAAAACACGTATACCGGAAAAAGAATTCCACCAAAAGGTATCAATTTTGTGCGCAATAATTACTCCACAAGGCAGAATTTAGGGAGATTTTGCGACCGGCTCTAAGCCCCACCCACGAATCAGTGGACCCGTCTAGTACTACTTGCTTGGCTTAGCTGCACACCCGAACGCGTACATTTGTCTCAGCCTCTTTGCGTCTAAGATTTCAACCTACGCTTCGACGGCAATCGAGTTTTGTTTTTGCTTTTTGGTATTGATTTTGCGTTGGGCATCAGACCAGGCACGCCTCTTTATGTGTGGCGATTTGAAACACTCAAGTGTGTACTATCAAAAACAAGTCCAAACGCGTCAATTTTGCAGCACCCCTTGGGCTACGCTATATGACTGCTTTTGTGGGTAACCTTAAGGTACTCAGTACAGGAGAAAGCCAATTCTGATTGAACCAACCGGAACAAATGTGTTTTATGGCTGCATGGATTTGCAACATCATATTTTGAAACTTCAAAAAAGAACCGTGCAGCAATTGAGACTTCTGCGATATTTTCGACATCTAGTGCTGGCGTTCCAGAACTTCACGCGATTACTAATGCTGGACACTATGGGCCGCCCTCGATATGTTGAGTGTGCCGCTAACGTGCCTTTGCATTGCTTGTGTAAGGTCACGTTTTACGCAGAAAGGAGTGAATAATGATAACGAAGACAAGGTTAGAATCTATCTTTTTGGGAATCTCTTCGAAACCTGCGATCCTATAGCTTTGAGTAGTACGTGTATGCTCACACGTACCTCACACACACGGGATAATAAAATGCGCCATAAGGCAGAGGAAAATGTTCCCGGATTGTCTATTTTCTGGCTGTACGTGACATAAAACCTGCTATGAACAGTGCAGCTTGCCTACAAGCGCTGTCGCAACAGAACCTTCGGATGCTGTTTGTGCAGATGTGCTCCTAAATATAGCCATCATGTTCCAGGACAGCGGTGGCGCCAGGAAGATGAGTAATATCATAAGCAAGAGGCATGATTACGATGAGCTTAATTGCGGGGAATTCTGGCGTGCTGTGTTTACTTTATAAATATTTTTGTCCGTTTCCACGAGATACGCTTTTGCACAAGGAAGTGATGAATGCGTAAAACGTGGAAAGGTAAAACACTTCCGTCACAAAATGCATGAAAGTATGCGTCACACTGCACATGCATTAAAATAGCTAATGTGATTGCCTCACAGTAATTAGATACGTAGGATAATAAATTTGCCAGAATAAAAATACTGTCGCGTCAACTTTTTATGGCTCAAGGCAGCTGTCAGTGATGCTTTTGTTTACATCGCCGTTGTTTACGGTTGGTCGTCTTCAGGGGCATAATATTGTGAAGCTTGTAAATGATCGGTAAACGCCGCAAAGCTTTGCTTCGATAGGATAACTTCAGAAGTTTGCTGCATTCGCACTCGTTAGGGCGCAGACATTATGGTAACGCCCGCCATAAACATTATAGCATGTTGTACTCTCCAGCATAGTTTTTAATGAAAATTCGGAGAGGGTTTATATCTAGGTGCGTTTTTATGAGATAATTTTTATATGGGTATGTATTCATTTTATGCATTTTATTTTTATTTCACGAAACTGCTATCCCGGTACAAGGATATTGAAGGAGAGGGTTGCAATATGTGTAAGTGAATACTTTTCTACTTGGTGGCGCAAGACACTTGCTGCGAGGTGGCCATCCGGTGCAGGAGGTTTTCAAGTGAACCTGAATTGGGTATCCTGGTGTGAAGTTTTTATTGTATCGGTTATAGTTCGAGAAAGAAACGCGTTTTCAAAGCAATTTTTGCGAGTCTGAAATTTTCGGGGTATCTAGGGCGTGAAGCTACTGTATTAGTTCTGGTGGTTTCTGGGTAATCGAGGAACACAGTAATTATGCCAAGTAAAGAACTTCACAACACATGTAGGTGTTGTGAAGAAGCCTGTAGTGAAGAAGAGAAATTGGTATTTCTTCAGAATATGCACCACCACTGTGTGTACAAATAACGATCAGCTTGTTGTTAGGCGGAAGCTTCGAAGGAGCGAAACTTTTAGGAATTAAATTTTGTTTCCAACTAAATATTTTAGGATAGACTAGGGGCACTTTGAGATTGAATACTAGCCCAATCTAAATCGCTCTTTACAAGATTTGACTTTAGATCTTCATCACGAAACATGTAGATATTTTCAATAGAGTGTTTTTTGAAAGGTACGTAGGTTAACCTTTCGTATATTCATAAATATTTTTCGGCAAAGTCGAAAACAAAACAAACAAACAAACACATCCCTAAGCGTATCAGATGGGATGAAAAAGCAGGGGAGAGGCTCTCCGCGCCTGAGAGGAGGAGGCACGAAAAAGGGAGACGGGGCTGTCACGAGTTCAAGAAAGCAGACTCTTTCTCCTCGGAATGTAGCAAACATCACGATAGTGAGTTATGTGTCCATGGTAGCTCGTGTAAAACTAATTATCAACAGGTAATGGGTACGTCGTGATACTCCATTTTGTTTTAAAGGGACAATGAAGACGATTCGGAAGATGCGAATAACCATTGATATAGATGAACTGCAAAGTATTAGCCCAAAGTTTCGCTTGCGCGGCACACAGATTGATTTACCAAATCCAGCAATATTAACGCTGGGACCCACGACAGCGACGCCCGAGTCTGAGGGGAAAAAAACACTTTTGATTGACGTAGTAGAGTGACTTCAAGTGAGGCTCTTCAGATGACTGGTCCAATTGAACGAAGTCCGCTCGTCTTCGAGCAGACCACAGTGTCGAGCAGATCACAGACGAAAGTGAGTGTTCTCTGCTTGATGCACCTACCGGAAGGATATTCCTCATTTTAATTACAACCATCGCTAACTCTCGGTCTTCTGCGTTGACGTCCTCGTATGACTCTGGCAATTTTATTCATCTAATTATTTCCAGGAAAGAAGGTACACTTCAAAATGTTACAGGGTGAATTGTATCGCCTAAATACAATCTCGATGCTAATTCAAGTCTTCTATGTGCAGGCGCTGACTTTCCCGGCTTGTTTTACAACCCTAAGCTTCAACGTACGTACAGGGTGTTCCCGAAATAAGAGAACCGTGTTTTTCGCGCCCGGCTGAATAACCTCTGCATCGCAGAAAGCTCACAATTTGGGAAAATGTGGCGCATGTGGTTGGGATAGAGCGCCAAAGTTGGAGAACATGACGGTGCCTGGATCAAAAGATCAATATTAGAAACGAAATTTCTTTATGGGCCAACGTTCACTTAAACCAAATAATGTCAAAACAAGAAATATCATTCCTTGCGCATGCGTCATCTATTTCTAGGGGAAAACTTGCCAGCGAAAAAGAAAACAATACTATCTATCTTACTGACAAGGGTTTTTCACTTTTATAAATCGTACAAGCGTCCACAGTGTCCGTTTGTGCTTCGACTATATTAGGCTTAGGTGGATGTCGCCTCAGAAGACAATCTAGCGTTTCTGAATTATCTTTTGATCCAGGCAACGTCACGTTCCCAAACTTTTCCGCAACGTCCCCTTCCTCTAGCGCCACATTCTCACGTAGTTTGAGCTTTCTACTATGCATAGTTTATTTACAATGGCCGAAAAACACAGTTCATGTTTTTCGTGAACTAATTGCATATTACACAATGCAAGGAATGTATGTGGACGCAACAAACCCGAAACAGAGAGGTGTTTAAAATTTGTATCATTGTAGGAAACAGACACTTAAGTAGAAATAAAAAAATGCGAAATGAATAGAATGCGAACCTCTTATTTTGTGTTTTTTCTTCGTTGCACGAGGTCAGAGAGCAGGGCCGGAATATAGTTGAAGAGAAAGACGGCGACGGCTTGGTAAAACGGACTCATTGTCATGTCCATTGCTGGACGACCGAAGGGGGTTTCTGGTGTGTGCTTTCGCCCCAGCTTGGTAGTAATGACTGCAACTTCGCCGCACAAGATCTTGTTGATGGCGCCACTTGTGCAGTTGTACACCGGTAGATCCTGTCTGGATTGCACCTGCGACGTGTAATAAGGTGGTGAACTGGGCCACTTAGTTGACGTTATACATGATGGAGAAAACAGCTCAGGAAACACGGACTACGAAGAGGACCAAACACGACAGGCATTGTCCTGTCGTGTTTGTTCCTCTTCGTAGTCCGTGTTTTCTGAGCTGTTTTCCCCATCCTGCGACGTGCTTCTGCGTGGTTGCAGAAAATAATGCAGTTGAAACGCTCATATGATGCGCGACATATATGGCAAAAGGATTAAAATATAAAAAACAAGACTAGCAGATGGTCGTGTGGCAAAGAGAAGAGACCCTCCACATCTGCACTAAAGGTTTACACTGTGGGCTTCTAGTTTACCCCAAAGTCCTCAGTGAGGCAAATACCCACTCCGCAACTCGCGGGTATCAAAATGTGGGTTTCGACTTACGCTTGCTAATCGCTGCGAGGCAACACCCACTCCGTAGTTCGGTGCTCTGGTGGCTACGGCCGGGTCCGTCCATTGACTGCCGTTAGGCTCCGGTGGACGGAAGACCACACGACACACAGGGATACCGTACAACGTGTTTAGTTGGCTTGCGGGAGACGCTTTGCCCGGAAGTGGTACAAAAAATGGGAAAAAGGTTCGCGCTGGCTTAATTGGCAGGATCGCCTGGAGGGGTCCACGCCGCCTTATTTGACAGGATCACGGAAAGGGAAAACAACAATGAATGCTCAGTCGAGCGTAGCCCATCCTTCCAAGAGCCCCGGCCACAGGTTGTGGCCGGCTTATATGGCCTGTGGGAAACGGACGCGCCCAGGGAGGCCGGTAGAAGGTCACCCGAAAACGGGTCGCGTCCACAATCACACCCAAGGGTGCGCTGGCGGCACATTCACACTACGTGGGCTAGGGAGAGCCTTCCCTTTCGGGAAATATGGCCTCCGTTACTAATATCCGGGTGGCCGCCGCCATTGGTGACGACGATTCCCGTGGCCTCCTTGAAGCTAGGCTCAGATAGGGATATAGGGGGCACCATGGTTCCCACAACACATCCCCAAGCACCCATCTCAACACGTTCTACTACCTCCTCAAGACAGAAAACCCGAAAATTATTCTTAAAACAAAAAATGTGTACTGGACTATAAGTCGGCCATTCAAAACTCAATAAGAAGTGCAATGATCTATTGTGTCTGGGCTCCGCACTAAAAACGTCGTGCTTTCACACACTGCGGAACACCTTTGGAATTCAGGCAGATAAGCTCAGAAAATCACGGTGTCCCTAAGTCCGATGTCAGATGTGGCATGCACCCTGTGAAGGAGGGCAGAGCGTTCAGGCCACAAAACGTAGAAAGGAAAAAAAGAGACCGGTGGGGATCCTGTACACGGACAGGGTGTTTCCTAACTAAAAATATTAATAATAAAAACAAATGACAGGCGTTGACACTTCCCCTTAATGCCGAATTAGGGCGCAGCTCTTGAGGAAGAGGAGGGAAGAGTACGGAGGAGGAGGAAGAGGGGCATACCTTTCTCTGGTACTTTCCTCTCCTGCTCTCCTGGCATTTAGCGGAAAATATTTGGTAAATTTCCCGCTCTTGAGGGAGAGGAGGAGAGGGTACGGGGAGGAGGATATGCCCCTCCTTTTGATCCGTACTCTCTCTTCCTCCTCCCCTCCTCCTTCTCTCCTCCTTCTGTCGTCCCCCTCCTCTTCTGCTCCTCCTCCTTCCCACCTTTCCTCCTCCTCCTCCTCTTCTCTTGAGGTATTTCGATTTTGCGATATACCGTGCTAAACAATCTGGGAAAGATATCTATTGTGGTATTCTCGCTTACCTTTTGTCCGTTGAAAGGAATATATAATTCTCACATCTAGAAGCTGTACTCTGTCTAAGTTCTGCCTGTGCCAGAAAACAGGACAGCAGAAGCAAGGCGGCAGAACGAGACAGCGTTAGAGTGAACACTACGACGAGGCAAGTGATTCTCTCGATGTCATCCTACTTGCTCTCGGATCTGTCGAAGACTGCTCGGCACTTTTGATTTCCTCAGCATTTGTCTAGAGCGTGATTCCCCGAGGTGACACAGCAGAACAGCGAGTGAACGTCCCTCGGGTCCAATGGGATTTTTTTCTGCATGACTGGCATGAAGTTCTTTGTCTTGCGCAAAATATTTGGTGAGTGCTGTAGGCGAGAGATACAGAGCTACCACGAGCAAGCTGTTGTTGTCCTCGGCAGCACACAATATACCAATTTCGTCTGACGTGCCACAGAGATCGATGGGTACAGCTCAGACCTGTACCCATGTAGATGGCCACTAGGCTAGCGTGTACACCACGTTTTCATACGTGCCTCCCTGTGATTTACGAATGGTGAAAGCACTAGCCTGCACATCGGGTAGCTGGCATCTCGCCTTCTTCTCCTCGTCCTCTCCTCTACCCCTCCGCCCCTCCTCTTCCCCTCCTCCTTCTCTCCTCCTCCTCCTCCGCTCATCCTCATATGCTCTTCCTGCTTTCTCCTCCTCTCTTTCACACCCTCATTTCCTCCTCCTCCCCTCCACCTCTACCCCTCCTCCGTCCTCCCTCATCCTCCTCCCAAACCTCCTCGTCTCCTCCTCCTACCTCTTCTTTCTCCTCCTCTCCTTTTCTCCTTCCTCCACCTCTCCTTGTCCTCCCATCCTCCTTCCCACCTCCTCCTCCTGCCCTCATCCTCCACCTCATCGTTTCCTCCCTCCTCCCTACTACTCCTCCTTCCCACCTCCTGCCCTCACACTCCCCCTTATCTTCTCTTCCATCCTACTCCTCCTTTCCTCCTCCTCCACTTGCCCGCATTCTCCCCTCCTCTCCTCCTCCTCTCTCCTCCTCCTCCTTATCCTCCTACTCTCTCCTCCTCTTTCCTCCCCATCCTCCTTATCTCCTCCCCTCCTCCTCCTCCTCCCTCCTCCTCCTCCCCTCCTCTGTCTCCGTCACGAGTTATCTCACGAGTGACCCTCGTGACTCTCGTGACGTCACTCGTGAAACTCGTGACGTGAGACGTCACCCTCGTGACATCACTTGTGTCCCTCGTGACCCTCGTTTCGTCGCACGTGACGTCACGTGTGACGTCGTTATGGGAAACATCCCATAACGCAATGCGTGGTTACGCCGACCACGACGGCGACGCCGCTCAATCCGGAAAGGGGCGCCTAAGAGCTGAGCTCTAAAACTTTGGAAAGTGCTTTGGAGTCTCAGTGTTTTTTTTTTCAGCAATCAGCAAAATTTTGCCTAGACTGAAAGTGAAAAGGAAATGCAAGACAAAAGTCTTATCAAATGCATGGTAAGGCGTATATGCGTGCACTTTAGAAGTTGTGTACGAGATCCCGCTCACCTGCGACAGTAGCGACTTTGTACAAGTGGGACGGTGTGTGAATGATAGATGGGCACAGTGAGCACAACTTCTCTGTGGGAGCTGCAGTCGGAAGACGCCTTCCAATCCACTGTAGGGGATGCCTCTGCCAATCGTGCTTCAGGGTAACAACCATCTTAGGAAGGCACAAGGACAAAGTATCTTGGGATGTAATCCAGGCACACTGCATCTACATTGGGGGGGGGGGTGTAGAGGAAGGGGCACAGATTGCACCAGTGAATTACAAGTAAGTTGTAGAGCAAGCAAATAGATTTCCTACCATTGACATTGGGGCCCCTGCACGCGCAAATGGTGTCAGCTATCAGGGGGCAGGGTGATGGATGCAGAAGCGAAAGTGTTGAAAGCCGTTCCTTTTTTTGTCATTATTTCCTATATTAAAATCAGTAGTTGCGAGTTAGCAATCTCCCTGTCCTTTTCTTCCTGTTTTTAAGTTTGCACCCTTTTACCTCAATGCGTTCAGTGATCACAAACTAGCTCAGCTACCACGCTTATTATTGTACTTTCGCTTCGCTACACCTTGAGCAGAGAGTTTTAGTGAGCCGCTTTAACGCACATGGTTTGTCCCAGAAACGATTCACCAAACCCAGCGTTCATGGTCGGCTGAATAGTACGGCGTGTCTCCCCAAAAAATTTACAGAGGTTTTTACCGATCATACGAGGAAGAGATGAGGGGGAGGGGGAGGAATAGCACGGAGGAGAGATGGGACGGGGATGAAGTGAGATGAAAGATGCAAGTAAGGGGAGGAGTCAGGTAGGAAGAAGGTCAAGCGTCGAAGTTCAGGGTCACACGAACGCAGGGACACACGGTGACACGATCACAGGATCCTGTGATCGTGCGATCACAGCATCGCACGATCACACTCTGCCCACCACTCAAAATGAAGGAATGTATACGGCTGCCGCCGTATAATGGTTCCGGACAGTATGGTCCCAGACAAAATTGTCCCGGAAAGGATGGTCCCAAGTGCTAACTTGGACAAAATGCTCCAAGCCAAAGTCGTCGCATTGTTTGCTTGTTCTTCGCCGTTTTTTTTAATTGTTTCTAATTCGCTTGTATCGCTCATATATAATTGAAGATCCTAATACGGTATGGCAAAGTAGATATAAATTCCGAAACACAAGACGTTTCAAACGGTGAAAGCCCGTTGATTGACGAAGCTGGAGGAAACTAACATAAACAAATGTTGACGAGCAGGCATAGCAGGCATAATGTAACTATACCTCGTTTCCTATACATAGCGTGCAACGCAGTCAAAGCTAGCGCACCGGTTTGCACTGCCGACCGTGCCTACGTTCGCCCCATAGAATAGTGCGTCCCCTGCAAATAAACAAAAAAGTCCAAAATGTGAATTTTCGGAGCTAATAACTGATAGTGGCGTTAGGATTTTGACGGAACACGAATTGTTTTTAATAAAAAAGAAAAGATAAAGGTAAACGACTTTAAATTGTTTTCTGTTTTCGCACGTGCGGCAGCCGCTGCGGGTTTTCGGGTTGTGCGGCTGCCCCTGCCTCGCCGGTTTTGAGAACATGGTATATTACGCAGCAAGCTCAAGTACCTCTCCTGCTCGGACATTTTCGAAGATCCGTTGTGCTAAGACCTTGAAAGAGTGCAAGCAGGTGATCGCCAACGTGTACGCGAGTACAAGAACGCGTTTCCCGGAGAAGTCGATATGTGAAGTCCTGGAGACAGTCAGTAACGACACCGGAGTGTGCGCCCGTACTGTCGCGAAGTACAAGGCGCAGTGTCTCTGGCAAGGTGGCGTCCCCGAAGCGAAGACCTCGCAACGTGAAAGTGTGAAGCACGCAGATCATCAAGCATGACGAGTTCACACTCGGTGCCAAAGTATTTTAGCATGATTTTTTCTTTATTGATTGTTTACATTCTTTTCTACAATGATGCGAGGGGAGCTATAAAATGAAGCCTCAAATGGGAGCATACCTCTAACAAACTATGCCAGCTTTCCAATATGTTTACAACATCAAGACACGAGAATCAAATTTGCCCAGACCTCGCAGCAGTAACTTGTGTAAGGAAATATGTTTGCGGTATGTAATAAAGCATCAGAAGAAGAAAGGTGTGGACACAAATGAAAACAGCTACCCCAGAATAAACCGTACAGGCCACAACTATTGTCCAATAAAGTCTTATTATAAACTTTGAGACAAGGCTGCTATCAATGCAATTCCTCATTCCCCGCTGCACGAAACAAAAATATGACTGTGCTGAAGGCCAATAACACTTGCAAAGCGGCAGAGCAGATGGTAGAAATGTTGCCTCTTGGTGACTTATAAATAAAAAGCAAGAAGAAAAGGGGAACTGAAATATGCACTTCCGCAATGCGAACAATCCTGCAAAACAATACGTCTACAGAAACAAACAAAAAAAAAATCGCGTTAAGTGGATTTGAACCACCGCCACCGAGACGTCGGTACTGCCAGAGCAGCAGCTTGTACCACAGAGCACGAAACGCGCGGGTAACGCATTGTTTGTATTCTTTCATGCGCACTACTTCAGTATCTTTGCCAGCGTTGCACGCTATGTATGAAACGGAGTATATTATCTGCGAAAGCATGCAACGCCAACTTTCTACCCCTCCTGCCACTTTCTGCGGACTCAGGCAGCATGAAACTAATTTTAATTCATACAAATTTACACTGCCAAATTTACACGCTCCTCCATGGTTACCAGACATTGAATCGGAGGTCGTTCGATTCAATGAGGTGAAATTTGTGGGGATCGGTGCATACTGACCACCTCCGAAAAAGGACAAGACAGGTAATACATATAAAAACACAGCTTTAAGCTCAGCATCCAGTCTTCGACTGATGTCGAGCTAATCGGGACCTCGCGCTCGTTCCCGTGGCGCGGCCCTGAACGTCATCACCGACGTCAACGCGAAGATTGTTGCCCGCTTGCCACACTCTTCACCGAACGCCGTTTCATCGAATCGCTTTCCACCATTTGGTAAAAGGTCGTGAAGGCAAGCATTTTTGTCATGTTAAAAAGTTAATTAACAGAGCTTGATTTTGTAATCCCCATAAAGATTTTAGTTATGATGGTTAATAATTCATCACAACTTTGGTGAAATGCAAGATACAAATAGGGCGGGCATGTGATACATTGAAAGACACGCTAAAACCTGCGCGCGATTTAGCCATAATTGTATTATAAAATATGCGAAGAGGCGTTATACTAATGTAAACGATACATTACATGTGTAATCTCTAATCCCAATTTTGAGGCGTGGAGAGAGGAGTGTATTCGGCGTATTCGACAACGATCTTCGGAGATTGTGAGGTTAACAGCTGAAGCTGTAAAAGCTTAAAGCAAGAACGTCTGCACACAGGATCTGTCGGTATGGTAGATCCGTAGCGACATCTATTAATCATGCGAAAATTAATTATTTGGCTACATTTTTCAGTCTTTTTAAAGTACCTTCGTATTTTTCAATATTTTCATGTTTGCCCCTATGCGGTGCTTGTGAGATACAAACACAAACACAAAATAAATATTATATATCGTGTATAAATATGAGAGGGACGGAATATTTCGGGACTTGTTTTGTTTAACTAAGTGAAATATAACGCAGGAAAAAACTAAAAATGTATAATTGTTTTACATTATTTTTATTTAGCGCAATATTTTAAAATCCAGCAAGTGTAAATTTGAATTTTGCAGAAATATTTTTTTATGTATTAATATTAAATTGTCTTGCAAGGGACGCTGGTCATTATAAAATATAAGTATTAAATAGAATACAGTATTTGTGAGGCCCGTTCCTGCCCAGATGCTGGTTTGTGAGTGCTTCGCTGTACATTTGCCCAGATGGTCATTTCTGAATGAGCTTAATTGTACAGTACTGGTACTGACATAATAAGTAATATGGCTGAAGATTTAAGACGTTCACTTTAAATTGGTGTCCTTTGTCAGTCCCTTATTGTGTTGTCATAAAAGATACAAACCTAGAAAGAATCACGCTCTACGTCCCTACAGGTTTCCTATGTGTAGGACGCTAATTTCTTCTGCAACAACTTCGCGATATCAAAATAAAAACTAGCATCGCCTGCAGCGTTATCAAAAGGCCCAACGTTCTCAGTGTACGTGCCACTGATATGCCAAACCAGTGATTGCCATGTGTGAAGTGCTCAAAATTGGTAAGGAGAAATCAGTCCGTGAATATTGTCACGAATGACAAGTGTTGAGGCGGCGATAATAAGTGAGTAAACTGAACGTTTAATGGGGCGAACTTGTGCCCAAAAATAAAGGGAAAAGAAAGATAACAAGAGAGCGTCGCGGGCGTCGAAGCAGCAAGATCGAACGCTGAGGCGAAACGACTCCGCTCGCCATGCAGAGTCCATGTACAGTGCTAATCACACTTATCTATAACGCGCGAGCGTGCGGTTTCTCCGGGAGCGCTAGACTGGTGGCATTGGCGGAAACTAAGCTAGTCACGTGGCGCAACATGGAACGGCCCGCTCGGGGTGTCCTGCCCACTCTATCAGCTTGATAAGCGATAAAAGTAAAGTGCATAATATATTTTTGTTTTTGATGACGACATCATGATACACCTTCATGCTTTAGTTTGTTTATTGTTCGAGCAATGATGTGCGTAAAAAGCGTGCGAGCAGCCTCGCGTTCGCCGCCAGCTGATAGAGTGGGCAGGACACCCTCGAGCGGGCCGTTCCATGTTGCGCCCGTGACTAGCTTAGTTTCCGCGATGCCACCAGTCTGCGCCCCGGAACAGCCGCACGCTCCGCGTTATAGACAAGTGTGATTGGCACTGTACCTCGTGGGTTTCTGGATCATTCGGCGTAGAACTTTCGGTGCGTAGGACATTCGGAACTCGATCAGACGAGAATGTTCTCGAAGTTAGAGAAGACCAAGTTAAAAGAATAAATAAAGCACAGTCCCCTGACTGGAATCGAACACTGGCTTTCTGCGTGAAAGGTAAGCGCGATAACCGTTAAGTAACGAGCGCGCTGCCTGCTTGGAAAGCTGCGCTCGTGGCAATATTATGTACATTTTAAACTTGTTTCGTTTTATATGTGCTGCCTATCTACTAAGGCAGGCCGAAGCGAGTAACCCTCCTCGATAGCTATATTACGAGTTTGGAAACAGAGAGAGCGGAAAACAATGACAATAAGGTTAACCTGAGAGGGTAGTCAGGACTTGCTACTTTCTACTGGGGGAAGGGGGACAAACAATGAAAGTATTAATGAAAAAAAAACACTCTCATGAATCTTTTGCCATGAAACAGCGTTCTTACTGTAGTTGTCGTCCTTTATAGTCAATTCAGCAAAGGCGATTAGCATGACAATGGTGTCACCTAAGAAATGAAAATATCAAATATTTCTTAGATCGTGTTTCCTGCTCCCCTGGCCACAGTAAAATTTGATTCCCGTGGTAGCCCTCGAAACTATTTTTGACAATGACGTCGTCAGCATTCGTGCTCGTTCTGTTCTGCGCAAAAAAATAAGTTATCTTTAGCCCCATCATAAGATAAATTGTTTCCTGGAAATCATTTTCTTAAGTGCTCGCGTGCAGGTTATTGTTTATCTTGTAATGAAGTGTAATTAAACTTTAAAAAATGGCAAGAAACGTAAAGCGTATGGCTAAATAGTCGTCTACCTAAAGCGACGTGAATTTTTCCGTCTTGAAGGGAGAGGAGGAATTATAAAACATATTGCTGCAGGAGGAAAAAAAAGAGGCTGACGACAGTACATGGTTTCTCAGGCGGGACGCGTAGAGCAACTAGGGCGGACGTTCACCATGTTGCAATATGCAGTGATTAGGTTGTCATTTTGTTTTCTAAAGTCTAGACGATAGTCTCGCCGCATCTATCAGGCCAAGCATCGGTTAGAATGCCGCGGTCCTATTGGTTCTTGCACTTCTCGAGAACGTGAGTCTACGTTGTGCTGGTGTTGATGTCAACCTTACCGAAGTTATCCATTAGTTCCTTTCTGTGGTTCTCGTACGTTGGTAACGCCCAGACGGAATGCTCTAAGGTTTCGAGTTGACTTCACGAGGTGCGATTAGCTGTGTTCTACCATCTGAGGTACAATTCCGACAACAACCAAGCACGTAAAAACTCACTGGACTTGTTGAGACAGCAATTAGGCATGACCGGGGTGAGGACATAGTTATAAATATGGCGACGCGTGCGAACTAGACCAAATATTGCGAAGAAGTATACCTCCTTTATAAGAAGAAAATAATGCCGCCAGGAATTTTCTGGACCCCTGGACTGAATAAATAAGAAAACAAGCTTGCGCAAGAATACTCGATAGCGGTGTCTTAGTTTAAGTAATATGATTATATGCGGTTCAACTGTTTAAACCGCACCGACCACTTTCCGTCTTTCAAAGAAATCAAACAAAGTGTGCTCGGTGGTACTAGAAAACCACATTTTTAAGTGACGAGTGCAGTGTTGAGAATATCTTAAATGCTTTGGGTTATAGAGCAGAGCTGCTTAGTGGTGCATCAAGATAAAGAACCGCCTCACAAAATTCACAGGGTCTCTTATGTTATCAATAAGATGACTTGAAGGTGAATGGCCAAGCGCCCATGCATAAAAGAGAGACACATGATTTACTGTGTTTCACGTTCTCTTTTCTCATGTACTCTTTTTTGACATTATTCGCTTTATAGTCCTTGATTCCCATTAATTACTCCTACCTCCCTTAATTAACTTTAATTCCTCTCCATTCACTTTCATTCCACTTCATTCGCTTTGTCATCCTTCTTAATTTCACTGCCTCTAATTCGCCGGAGTGGTCACGTAAACGTTTTGGCACCTCACGTGTCGCCGACGTGTTTTTACTCAAGGGCTTTGAAGGTCGACTGAACGATGAGACATATAAGGATTTCGCCTTAATAAAATGAAACAAAGGCACAATTGAGACCCTCTAAGCACTTTCATCAAGGAATGTTTAGTATCTGCGTTTAGATGAATGGGTAAATAGAAAACTACTATCAAAATACTACATTTTATGTTGAAATATGGTCTGGGAACGTGATATCGTAGCCTTTGGTGTATTATTAAAATCACGAGACGTACGTTGACGGGTGACACCGCACCATCCACAGCGTTACCGGCAGGCTTCTGACACCATCATGGCAGACGTCCTGTGCAAGCCATATATGGCATGTTTCACAAAAGCTGGACAAAATCGATTTTGAGAACACTACGGATTGTACCAAAAAGAGGCAGGTGTCGTTTTGGCCCTAAGCCAGGGGCCTATTTAGGAAAGTAATTAAAGTCCGGAATAATTAAGTTGTTAAATGTTTTCGCGTAATTATTATTTTCTAAATATTGACTTTAAGGGCATGGTTTCTTTTGAAACGTTGCTGAGAATAATCTAATAACACTAAATAAAAACAAGTGGAGTGTTACAGAAGGCACGCGCTGTATTTTACAGGTTTCGCAAAAACCGCACAACTTCGACGGGTTTTAAGTTTCGGTTTGCAATCGGAGCGCTCCTCGGCACCAACGGCACCGCGCCCCATGGAGAAATAGTGTAACGTACCTCAGCTGCGTTGCACGAGGACAGCGAAGCAGATGTTGGTGGCATTATCTCTCCGCGGGGCGCGGTACCGT
Source organism: Ixodes ricinus (assembly GCA_037355805.1). Taxonomy (NCBI): domain Eukaryota; kingdom Metazoa; phylum Arthropoda; class Arachnida; order Ixodida; family Ixodidae; genus Ixodes; species Ixodes ricinus. The sequence continues at coordinate 4,053 of JAZHYW010030740.1, read as the reverse complement.
CGATATGGAGAAACGCTCCGTTTGCAAACTGAAACATAAAAACCCGTCGAAGTTGTACTGTTTTTCAGAAAGCTGTAAAATGCAGTGCGTGGCTTCTATCGCACTTCAATTTTGTCGTTTAGTGTTTTTCGATGATGCTCAGTAAGTTTCCAAATAAAATCATGCCCTTAAACTCAATATTTAAAGAAAAATAATTACGCGAAAATAATTTAACACTTCACTTAAGTATCCCGAACTTTTGTAACATTCTTAAATAGTCTGCTGGCCTACGACTAAAACGACACCAGCCCCTTTTTTCTTGGTGCGATGCGTAGTTTTCGCAATATCGGATTGGTCCACTTTTCGTGAAACACCCAGTATACATATGTCGCTTGACCATATCTAAACGTTCATCGGTTTATGCTGCCAACTTTGACGACTTGAACCGGAAAAAAAATATAGCGCTTGTTATTTGTTTTTGTCCTTGTTCCTTTAAATCTAATGCATGCTGACTCGTTTTTCGTATCAGCTGGACCCCAAGATAGCTCTAAAATGATAGGACACTAGAATGGAAGGAGAAACTCTCTGAGTCACACCCAGGGTCTTTCGTTCTCGGGTATAAGGCCCTGTATTTCCGATTTTCGCACCCCGAACGAGTTTTATAGAAAACAGGTTAAACCCGATTTCTTCCCGAAAACCCACTTTGGTTAAAGGCGATATCCAGCTGGAAGTCTGTAAATTAGGAGACATTCTAGGATGAGTTTTACATGTCCCCCCAAGGTCGCGATTTCGAAGATCACAAATCTTTTGCGATTTGCGTGATCGCCGACGCATGTTCGCTTTGAAACAAGCTTAAATGGTACTTTGAGACTGGAAGCCAGTCCACGAAAGCTAAGTACTGACACAGTGATCTGTTGGCAGAAAGATATTGCGAGATTACCTAGCTAATAAATATCGCGCCTACAATGTTATGACTGATCAACGAACCTGCGCTACCTTAAGAGGGAATTCATTTTTTTCGAAAGTATTTTAGTTGTTTTTCTGACACCTCGACGTCAGGTCATTTGTGAGACAATGGGGGGGAGGGGGGGGGGTGCGGGTGAAATGCCTAAAAGTGGTGCTGGAGCCGGGTCTTTAGACATCAATAGAGACAATGTATGGGTAAAAACAAACTGAGAAAAACAAAATTATCACGTGAGCTCAAACACAATGCTTCTGCGCAATTATCTGTAAATTGCTTCATTTTCTTGATGTAAATAGAAATAATCACTCACTTAAACCGAGGCGCTATAGTGAATTTTATTTGAAATTACTAATTTTTGAAATATAATATCCGTCAGGTCCTGAATTCTGGGATTACTTTTTAAAAATTCCGATTGCTCCCGAATCGTCAGGTATAAGAATAGAGGCTGTTTTTTACTCCCAGGTTTTTTTTTAAAATATAAAACGCAAAAACGAAGTCCGTAAAAACACACCCTATTGAAATCGCGACAAGTAACTTCGTGCTCATTTGCAAGGGTATAAAAAAATGCACGGAAAGTCGGGACGAAAGATTTTAAAATCTTCAGCACTGACGCGCAAAGCCTATTTAAATACGAAATATTTTTTTTAATCTGCGAATCGGTATATATATATATATATATATATATATATATACATATATATATATATGCTAATGCAATCCCATTGGTACAACCCTTTAAATTTTCCGTGTATAGTTTCTGTATTACCTGTCGATGAGTCAACTGGTGATGAGCTTCAACAGGCACTTTCCACCTGTTGCTCCTTTTTGAATGTTCTGGGACTGTGGTTAACACTGTTAAATTTCCGTTTTATTTTTCTTTTTTTTAATGCAGGGGAGTTTTTGACGCGCTTTGGCCGAGCGTTTGCTTGATTTACTGTGCACGCTTCTTTCAGTCCTTTTTTTTAATGCTGGGGGTTTGTGGATGCACGTTGGCGTTGATTTACTTCGCGCGCTTATTTCATTATATGCAGGGAATTTGTCTGCGTTTTGGCGTTGATCTACTGTTCGCGCTTATTGCATTCCTTTTTTTTACTGTAGTTTTGTTTGGTTTTACGTTTTTCTGCGGCGTGCGTTCCTGGCCATCTGGGCCGATCCAACTCTGTGAACGTGATGCGTCCTCCGCTGCGACGGCGCGCTGCGTTCCTGGGGTCATGAAAACTGACGCGGCCTTTGTCTGGCTCCGATGGCTGGCGGCGTCTGCTGCGGCCGGGCGTGAAAAAAACGAAACAAGAAGCGTTTTTTTTCTTATTTGGGCATTTTTACACGGGATTTGACACTTGACGCGACCCGGGTGTGGAAACCAAAAACAACTCTGTAACCGATTTTTGGTATCAGTCTGAAGAAGGCGAAGGCTTGTCTCAGGCCGAAACATCGACTCACTAAATGCTTTAAAACTCCAACAACATTTCGATGTGCGACTTCATTACTTTATATATATATACATATATATATATATATATATATATATATATATATATATATATATATATATATATATATATATATATATATATATATATATATATATATATATAGGGTGTTTCACGAAAAGTGGACAAATTCGATATTGCAAAAACTACACTTCGCAACAAAAAAAGGCTTGTGTCTTTTTGGTCCTGGGCCGGGCCCTATTTAGAAATATTATTAAAGTCCTAGATAATTGTATTGTTAATTATTTTTGCGTAATTAACTTTTTAATAATGTGTTTAAGGGCATAGTTTCAATTAGAAAATTGCTCAGCGTCATCAAAAACCGCTAAATCAACAAACTGCAGAACGAGAGAAGGCACGCGCAGCATTTTGCGGTTTTCAGAAGAACCTAACAAATTCGACGGGTTTTTAAGTTTCGGTTTGTTATCGGAGCGCATCTCAGCCCCGGCGGCACCACGCGCCGTGGAGAGATAGTACAACCAGCCTCTGCTGCGTCGTGCGATGGCAGCGCAGCAGAGGTTGGTTGCACTATCTCTCCACGGGGCGCGGTGCAGCCGGGGCCGAGATACGCTCCGATAACAAACCGAAACTTAAAAACCCGTCGAATTTGTCAGGTTCTTCCGAAAAACCGTAAACGCTGCGCGTGCCTTCTCTCGTTCTGCAGATGTTGATTTAGTGGTTTTGATGACGCTGAGCAATTTTCTAATTGAAACTATGCCCTTAAACACATTATTAAAAAACTTAATTACGCAAAAATAATTAACAATACAATTATCTACGACTTTAATAATATTTCTAAATAGTCCCCTGGCTCAAAACCAAAAAGACACACGTTTTTTTTTTTGTTGCGACGCGTAGTTTCCGCTGTACCGAATTTGTCCACATTTCGTGAAACACCCTGTATACATGTGTGAAAATAAAAATAAGCATATATATATATATATATATATATATATATATATATATATATATATATATATATATATAGATATATAAACATTAAGAAAAATAAATAATGATTTCCTTACGCCTTGATAATCCAAATACCTACGAGATGCATGCGAGACAGTAAATGCGTTCAGGAACTTTTCTAAATAATACTGCAGTAAATATCTACCTGGCTAAGGGAGCCGCGCATAGTCCTGGCCTCCGTCATCAACGCTTACTTTTCTCAGGGGTCTGCCTAGATTAATTTAATACCGTAAAGTTGGCCTCTCACTCGACGTTTTTCATACAAACTGAGCAGAATTTCAATCGCCTTTGGAACCACCTTCCACCCTTTTTTAGGCTCTCTTTTGTGTCAAGGCGATGTGAACGCCCATCAAGAATCCACGTCTGTAGGCGTTTTGTTGAACGTGAGCTCGTTTGTATTTTATGGTGAGAAAACGAATTTTCCAAAAAGTATTTTTACAGGGCACTCGCGGCTGGAGATAAATGGCGCAAGTGGACCATATCCCTCATTTTTTGGGAAAAAGAATAAATAAATATAAATGACATCCAGAGCGACAATAAAAAAAATCAATTGAGACAGAATGTCGCTTTTCTTTTCTTTTAGGTAGATCAACTAGCTGCAAGCCTGGTGTCCCTCAAACTTCCTTTGGGATCTAGGGTGGCCATTAT
>JAZHYW010030739.1:0-44092 GCA_037355805.1 Ixodes ricinus | reverse complement strand
GCCCTTTTTAACCCCTTTTTGGTGACTGTCCCCATAGATATCCGTGCAGAATAAGAGGTCCACCAGCCGCCATTTTCTTACTAAAATTTAAAGAAAAAGTACTTTATAATTTTTGAATAAGAGAACAGTTGGTTCTGAAACTTCGGCCTCTGGTTCGGTCCTCTAGGGCTACATTTTGGTCAGGAATGATTGTTCGGCGATGCGTAGTTTATTTTTGCAGTAAATAAATAAAATAAAAAACGTGTAATTCCTTTGGGTGGACATTCTGTAGTTTGACGGTGATTAGTTCGACGATGGAGTGTCCACCGCTTTGGTGAATTTTCCTGATTCCTCTTATTAAGTGACGCTCCGATCTCATAAGCTGCCGAGTGATAATGGTATAGGATCGAAATTAGCCACGCTTTATATTTCAGAAGCTGTTACGGACGACCTAGAATATTTCCGAAAAAAGGGCCCGGGGCATAATTTGCTCGCTTTGCGAAGCGGCGAACATTCGCGCGCTGGGCCGTGAAAAACGCACGCTGGACTGTGGTCGGGTGTACTAGAACAAGGTGGTGTGCCGTCCGGCAGCCATGAGAGTGTTGCGATGTGCAAGCACGCTGGTGAGGGACATTGAGGGGCGGGGCGCGGCCAGCCTACGGTTGACAGAGGCCTGCTGGTTGCGGCAGAGATGCTTTATTTGGCGTGAAAATTGTCGTATTCTTCGTTCTTTTTGTCTGCTGGGTTGTGAGAAAAAATAACTTGCATCCTATATCATACCTTTGTGAAAAAGCGTGATTTGTGCGAGGAGCAGAAGCTTATATTCGAAGTGTAAATGCCGTTTGGAAGCGGTCAGTTACTTACATAATTTCGCTTCTTTAATTGTTTTTCGTTTTGCTGTTATAAAATAATAATTGTGTACCTCACCTTACATGCCAACGTTATTAAGAATGCGGAGTTTGAGTGATATCATATGCGATGCTTTCCTCTCCTCTTTTCCCTTGATCCTTGTCTTTCCAGCACAGCTAGCAATATTGTATCGCTTCACACACAACGCAAAACGAGAAAAAATAGTCACACCAACGTGCCCCAAGCCAGCCTCGCTAAACTCTGCCCGACGGGCTTCCTGGCCCCGCTGTGACTGGCAGCGTCACCCCAGGCCTCTGCGGCACACTTGGTCAACACGACACCCAGCTCGGATGGAGACGCCGACACAATCGGCACAACTACCAGTTCTTCTATACTCTAGCTGTGGATTTGTTAATATTGCAATGGAGTCACTCGTGGCGTATAATGATGGTGCTTCTTGTTTACCTATTAATTATATTGCGTTCTTACTTGGAAATGCCGCGGCCACACTAGCTGTGCATGACATCCTTCCATCAATGACACATATAGCACACTTTACACATGAAAATGAGGAAGGGACAAAGGACGGACAAGAACGCTTAACGACAACTTCCATTTTAGAGGTTTAGGACAGGACATTTTGCTCATAACGTAGGTACGTAAAGGACGAGCATGTTGTTAAGGGTACTGAATATGATGAAGGGACAAGGGACGGACAGAAACGACACACGACAACTTGCTCATATCCAGTGCTCTTAACAACACACTCGTTCTTTACTTACACAAATAATATTGGTTTATTGATTGATTGATAATGGTCACTAATAGCATGAAAAACGGGTGGGCTGTGTATACGACACGGCCGCAAGTTTAAGGCGTGACAACCTCTACGTGCCGAGTCGACTTAAGCTAAACGCATGTGTCGAATTTGACAAATTTATCTTGATATAACAGAATTATTGGAATTGATCACAAGTTAAAATGGAACACATTCATTTGTTGGTCACAAAATTAATTCGCAACTTTCATTGATGAGATGCGCGCTTACACCTTTCTTACGTGGAAGTACGAAGTAGGACCCTTATATCGCTCGTAGTTTAAAGAACTATATTTTACTTACGCGTCGCAGACCGTACCTCGTTACTGCTGTTCTACGACGATCATCCAGGTGACAGCCATTTTCATAGACACCAGTTCGCCCCCTATCAGTCGCGAAAGTTGCGAATCGCACGAGATAAATATTTAAACATGAGGTAAAATTATACTGCTGGAAGATACACATGAAACCGAACGAAGTAGGTTTCATGTGTATCTTTCGCCGGTTTTTTCGATCGGTCGCTCAGGGCCGAGAGACACAAGAGTGGAGCCCTGGCATCCCGCCAGCTACGCCCGACGGAAGGAGGGTCTTGCTGTAGTCTGCTTGAAAGACTTGTTTTCAAACCTTACTTGCGTTATGCGAAATTGCATTTTGGCGGTATCCAGTTACTACGCGTAATGTTGGGTGGTTTTCAAAACTTCCACCGCGCTTACTCTCTAACTTCAAGGACCACCGAGCACACGTGGCAGTCGTCAGTGGCATCCGAGGCGCCTTCCACGACGGCTATGAGAATTAACCACATCGCACCTCCGTCCTGAGGTATACGTGACGGCATCATTCCACCCGAATTTCGCGACCGTGGTGCAGCTATCGATTTCGTTTCTTCGCTAATTATGGGCCAAAGATACTTTTTATTACGCTTCCTTTGGCGTGACGCGAGTCTCTGTAATACCTAATATTTTACTGTTTTGATTTGCTTGCTTTGGCATACAAGGTTTGTTTCCCAGAACACCGTGCACATTGCGTCTGTACGCGCCATAATGGCCCATAGTTGTACGGAGACGAATCGGTTGAGGTGGTCCAGGCGCGGAAGCGCCGCAAGCCGGCGCCACACTTTCGCGCAAGTCGAGTTGCGCGATCTGTCGGCAGCACATCGAAGTAACTAGCACCGTGCTTCGGGATCTCGGAGGCTATGCACCGTGTGCCAACGCCATCATCCTGCGATCACCCAGGTTCGGCGGCGTTGGTGGCGCCCTTCATCTCGAGATAATCAAAATAACTTCACTTGTGACATTCTGTTCGTGCCGGTACTTTTAAGCAACTTAAAAGCAGAACACTGGGGTATTTCTAGAGCGTAGCTCTCCCGGAATTGTCTCGCTAGTGAACCAAGACTTTTCCACGCACCCGCCCAAACACAAGGTATACATAGGAAAGCCGGAAGCATTTCTCTCCCCTGTCATGGCGTCCGGAGGTGGCCCGCCCACCCTGTAAAAAAGTTAATAAAAGTTTATAAGACCTTGACAAGCTTCAAGTCGTTTCAGAAAAACGAACACGCCTAACCGTACGGCTGCTTTCTTTTTCAGCTCTTCTGTCACTCTATTCCTCGTCCTTTTTTATTGTGACCACCGATGTCACGCTCAGGATTTGCCTCGTACTACTGCTGTCTTCGCCACCCTCGCGTCGACCGACGGGTATTGCAATGCCTGCGGGACTCACTATACAGTTGACAACTAAAGCACAGCACGGGCCCAGGCCAGCCCGAAAGCCCAAGCCCGGCCCAGTCCACGGGCCGGGCTCGGGCCGTGTAGCACGTATTTTCTCGGGCCCGGGCCGGGCTTGGGTTTGAACAAGAAAGTTTTCGGGCCGTGCCTGGGCAGTCGTTTGCCGTATATTCTAAACGAAGTGCCTAGCGTTACGTCCGACGTAACCCAAGTTACGTCAAAATCTCCGCCTTCTGTAGGTTCACGGGGGAGAGAGGAGGGGGGTGGGGGGGGGGGGAGAGGGTTAGGCAAACGCGTTTCAGTGCTCCGTCCGGACGTAACGCTAGCCGCAGCGAATTCTGAATTGTTAAGAACAAAGAGTTTGCTCATTCATCTTTTAGGTTCATTGAAAACAAAAAGGCGAAGTGCAAAGTCACTACAGCGCTGTTCAAAATAACAAAAAGGAATCTTGCAGTTAGGAAGCCATCAAGCGGATAAAATAAAACGTATGGACTCCACCAGCATATGGGGAGAGTGGGGGCCAGAAAACGAGGGCCATCCGTCGCAGGGTACAACATGATTGTATTTTTCATTTGCTTTTCAAACTAAAAAAAAAGAAGAAAAAACGTGACCTCGACTTTGTATTTTCTGTAGGGGCCTTACTATGCCACCAAAGACCAGCTAACGTACCCTAGATAATTTGTTTTGTTTACATAGTGTTTTGAAGATGCACTGGGAGGTTTTGGTTGTCTCTTTTTTCTTCTAGAATCTTTCCAGGCTCGAAATGACCAGTAGAATTGACCTCTGTCTTACTCGTGCTACCAACTGTCCAATAAGAAACAGACGCTTGACGAGTTCATATTTCCAGAGAAACTGTTCTTGTATTATCATTTATTTTCTATACTTCCACTTTCTGTCCCGGTGGCAGCAATGAAAGGTGGTGCGCCAATATTGACAATCGGCTAGCTTGCCATCACCTGAAACAACAAACTTGCTAAGAACACAAACTTTAAGAGCTCTGTATAGAACAATTTCTCACAGCCTTACACTCCAGAACGTCGGTGCCCAAAGTACATTTTCAGTGTCGTTCGTTCAAGGACCGCGATGTCTCATCTCAGTCGTCACAATTGCAAAGTTTCATCGAACAGCCCAAGTATTTTCTTTTTTATCACCTCAATTCCCTAAACCTCCCGGGCCCGCTGACTTAAGGAGAAAGTGACAACCACGTGCGCGAAAGGTATCCATGCTAAAGTCCGTCCGCTCTCAGTTCGAAAAGATAGAAGCTCTACTGGAGTCAAGGAACAATCCAGTGATGGAGAGCAGTAACAAGAGAACACTCAACGAGTTATTCGAGTTACTGCGACCCTTCAAAGATAGCGGCGGGCTCGAGGAAGAAAAACCTCCAAAACAACCTCAGGTTGTGCTTTACGCTTCCGCGTTGAAGAACCACCTTGAACATGCTCCTGTGTCTGCAGTAGAGGCAGTGGAAATCGAGAAGATTAAGGCCCGTGCTCGTCATTTCCAGGACATGAAGTTGAATATTTCTCTCCTCCACAAGACCGCCACATTTCTCTGGCCTCAGTCCCGCCAACTCCGCATGTTGCCCGAGGACGAGCGCCTTGTACTCTACGTGCACGTCAGAGAGCTACTTACTTGCCCGTGTCACTGAAGACCCAAGATGAAGATGAGATTGACGATGACGTTCGAGATCCTTTCTCAAAAAGAAGGCGCTTCGGTTTGTTTTAAGACTGGTGTGACGCGGAGGATGACAATGTAGCCACCGACGAATTGGAGCAGTATCTGCACGGCCAGAAGGACTACTCGTGCTCAGGAGTGTTCGAGCTCTGCGACTTCTCTACACCACACGAGGATGAATTCCCGAAACTGTCCCCTTTATCCAAACGCATCCGGTGCATCCCTGAGTGCTAGCAGCGAAAGGAACCTTAGCGCAGCGGGCTACGTCATGCAAGCAAGGCGGAACTGCTTGAAGAAAGAGTAGATGGACAATTTATTGTTTCTCCACAAAACCATGTAGGAAGGAAAGTTCTTAGTGAAACGAATTGAATGGAACATCGAAAAGTGCAATATCTGTTCAACAAATTCATAAATAAAAAATTACCTTTTTTTGTCTCAAGAATTCTCGGTGTGACATAAGTTCAAAGACTGTCGCAAATTATGTGCCTATTTCGCCCATATTCTCGAAAATACATCTTCTGAGGCGGCATATTTATGGTGTAAAAAAATCTCGGTCCCAGTGTTCGAGCTCGGGCCGGCCTCGGGCACATTTATTAAAATATTATCGCGCTCGAGCCGTGACCGGGCCGTGTCTCTACCGGGCCGGGTCGGGCCGGGCCTAGAAATTCCGGCCCGTGCAGTGCTCTAGGACATTTCACGAGAGAAGAAAGGATTGGAAATTATATTACTTTGTAAATAAAGGCTTTTGTAGATAGATAAATACTTTTGAGTGATTCATTTTAATGTTCATAGCCGAAAACGCTTACATTAACGAGAAAAGCTTTCAGTGCGATGGCGAGTCCCCGCGATTTACGAGTGGTTCATTCAGAGGGGTTCGAAATTGCGAGGCGGAAGTGCGACACGTGGAACCGCACCTATAGTGAGGTCTATTTCCGCTGCATACGTTTTTGTACATGCACCCTTTCGGGTGAGACGACACGTCAAAACTCTCCGGCAGCAACGTCTCCAGAATGTGTGAGCACTTGTTTTGAATTGAACGCGAGTTTAACCGGTCAACGCTGCCGAATGCCTGTTTAATATTTCCCAAGAAAAGGTCTACATACTTCAGGAAGATCGAAACTAATACATGGCCCACTTATTATGAACATCAGTTTACTTCGAAACGGTGTAATGCCGAGATAAACAAAAAACGCGTAAATTATTATGTTTTAAAATTCATCCTGTGTGCATTGCATTCTCGCACTTATTATTAATGCGTTAGCATTAGTACCCGCATGACAGGGAAAGCTGACGGCGTCCGTCTGTGGACAAAACAGTGAAAAGGGAAGCGCGCCACGTAGAGAGGAGGAGAGTAGTGAAGGTCAAAGGCGAGAGAGAGTCGATGTCACGGGGCGGAAGCCATTGCGCACTCGGATGCTGGGGCGAGTTTGAACTTGCAGGTGTGCGGAGCGCACCTGCCTTGGTTTGGGCCACAACATGGAGCGTGAACCAAGTACTAGCGCTGGTACAAGTAGGCGGCAAAAGAATGACGGGTTGTGAACGAAGGAGACGGGCTGCCGAAACCGGTGAACAGCGAAAGCAGCGTCAGACAGCGGATGCCGCTGGCGTTTCCCAAAGATCATGCTAACGCATTCCCTACGGATCCACCAATGGATCTTCCTTTAATTTTGCAGTTTTTATTTATTTGTTAATTTATTTATTAGGGCCCGTGCCAACAGCCAAGAGCCTATAATAATAAAACAAAAAGTCGTATTTGTCGCCCACACTGTGCGAAGAAACGAAAGCGATAGCTGTAGCAGGGTCGCGCAATGCGGGTGGAATGGTGCCGTCACGTGCCTGAGGACGGAGGTGCGACGTGGTTAAATCTCATAGCCGTTGTAATTGGCGTCGTGGATGCCACTGACGGCTGCCACCAGTAATCCGTGAAGTAGGTGGGTAAGCGAGGTGGAAGTCTCTAAAACCATCCAACATTACGCGTAGCAACTGGATACCGCCAAAGTAAGATTTCGCATAACGCGAGTAATGTTTAAAAACAAGTCTTTCAAGCAGACGACACGATGATTCGAGCCCGTATGCCTTCGTTGCGCGAAGGCATACGGGCTCGTATGCCTTCGCGCATACGGGAAGCTCTTCGTGCGCGGCGACGACGGACGAAGAGGACAAAATCTCCGCAAAGTGTCACCCATAAAGCTATCGGTTTAAAAGTGGCAGACGCTAGACAACTGTCAGGAAAGGCCGAATCACATCTCAGTGTACCAAACTATTTTATTTTCACTGAATCTACCAGTGAGGAATATTCCATATTTTTGCTTCAGCCCTACAATACCTGATTGCGGCAAACAATTTCCGCCGCTACCGCGCTGCTAACGAAACTTAGCAGCCATTTCTCTTTGCATATTCACAAATACGACGTAATTCCTGTGATGGGAGTTGAACGACAATGGACGAAACTCATCGACTGCATCGAGTCCGCACGAACGAGAAATCGTCGCCATAAATTGTAGGCGGGTTGGGGCCTCCTTCGATAATGCTTTCCGTCGTCCGTCTCTCCTGATTCCCTGTTATGACAGGACGGTCGATTGGATCTAATAGCGCGCTGCTGTACTCCGTTCACCGGTAAGCTGACAGTGTATGCGGTGGGAGCTATGTGCCTGCCTCACCAGCAACCGCCTGCCTATCATCTCCTGTTGCCTAGTTCTCTGCGCCTTCGTATGGGCGGGAACGTGGTCACGTGGTGAAAGATAGAGGCGTGACTGGTAGCTAACCGGCACTACCGCACTGTCAGCTAAGGGTTGAACGGAACATAGCAGAGACCGCGAGCCATCGGCATCTGTCATTTCCTTCTTTCAGTGGCCTTGTACGGGTTTCAAGTGTCGTCTACCCTAGAGAGCATCATCAGCGCTAATGTCAAGCTGTCCTGACGTAACCTGCAGAGCAATAGAGTAATCATAATTTTTATGCAGATTTTTTACTTATTGCGATAGCTGGTAATGAGGAAAATGTTTATTGTTTGGATTTTTCTTTTTTTTTGTGAAATTTGTTTTTTCCGGGTACGGAAAAGTTACATTCAACTCGCAGGTCTCACGACACTCAGAGGAGGATCGAAATAAAGGATCAATGAGTATTGATACGTCCGAATCAGTTTATTCTAGAAATACTAATTAAAATATTAAACCCAAGACGCATTTGAAGTCCTGAGCTTGCCACCCAAATTACTGGTCAAAATAACTTCTGCCGAAGTTACCGAATTTTTATAATTAATCCTCGCCGATTATTTTAATTTTTTTACAAGCTGGAAGGTTTGATTTTTAACGCTGAAAACGCGACGACAAATGTTAGTTGGGTCAAAGTTAGGCAGTAGAGCTTGTTCTCGACGGGTTACTAGAATTTTGACAGTGTGAAATGAATTATCGGGAAGGTAACTTGACCAGAACATAAAATAATAATGTGCGACATACTGTGCGTTTTATATATTATATATATATATATATAGATCGCGGGAGGAATCGGTGGCCGAGTGGGCTAGCGCACACCAGCTCGGAGCACATGGAGCGAAAGCTCGCGCTGCAGAACCCAGGATCCTGGGCTCGATCCCCAACCCTGCCCGTTTCGATCTGGATGAGCATCGTACCGGCGTGCGGTCGTGTATCACTACTGCGTGATGCACGTTAAAGACCCTAGGCTAGCGGTTGTACTGCACTGGCTAAATTTCTCATCTACAGCTGGGAGACTCGTCGCCCGTTGAGGCAGAACAAGTTCTAGGCTGTATAAACATGCACACAACCCCAATTTTTGTTTTTATAGACCGCCTGCTCTACTTGGATGTTTTAGAACATGTCACGTCACCCTAGCAGAAAACGTGGGGAAATTTGAATGCTGGTTTTGGCACAACCTTAATGCGCCGTTTTTTTTCTGTTTTTTTTAAGCTATTTTGAATTTATAGGTAATAAATAGCATGCCCAGAAGTGTAAAGTCTGAGTATCCTGAAGATATTTTTCATCTGGGTAACTCAATAAACAGCCGCGGGTTACTCGTCTGAAAATATGCTCCATCTGGGTAACTCAAAAAACAATATTTTTCTTCTAAAGAAAAATATTGTTTTCGCATGCGCACTCGAGATTGAAGCGATGTCTCAAGTACCAATTTGAAAAAATGTATATTTGAAACTATGTTATAATAAAAAATGTAAAAAAGCGCCACTCCAATTTTACGCTTTAAGAAAATCTCAACGCCACTTAAGTGTCCCGAACGGGAAATATCTATCAACGGATATTTCCTCATTAATTCTAGAAGGACGTGATTTCGTGCAGCACTAAAGCTTCTATCAAATTTTAAATATAAATACGTCAAAAAAGAAAACGCTCGACGGACGTTTAGATTATTAGAAATTGTCTGAAATCCACACGAATACGCGCTCCAAAAAGCAACGACGACAGTTGCGCTGAACTGATAAAAAGCTGTATAGGTGCGACCTCTTTTCAGGAGCCGTGGGTCTGGCTCGTTTCGTCCGAGCAGTATTGAAATACGCGCGGCGTTTAATGGCGGCGACCATTGACTGCCAACGAGGCCGCTTTAAATTAGCTCCGGGAGGCAACTTGGACGATGTGGACGGGGACCAGACCCGACGCATTGGGCCTCAACTCCGTCCCGGTTCATTAGAACGAGTGCGCTCGGAAAGCGAGTTCCGTACATATATAAGGGTTCTCGACGAAGAGCTTGCCGTGAATCGAAACGCGTTCACTGCGTCTTCTTGCGGCGTTGGTTTTTGTTATATACAGCGCAATCCAGTTATAACGATACCACATATGCCGCGCACGCTAAGTGGCAGCGCGCGGCAATATAATGATGTACCGCTTATAACGATACCATATATAACAATGTAGAGCTTATAACGACACCACATATAACGATGTACCACTTATAACGATCAGTTTCCAGAGTTTCTAGACTAGAAACGATTGCAGCATTCTAGTACACTGTAGATACAACCATAATCGGTTATTACAATCGAAATTTCAGGTTTCTTTCATTGTCGTTATACGTGGATTGCACTGTACTTCGTTTCCCTTTTTAAGTCCGATGGCAGCCGACGATCCGATGAGGCCAATCAGGCTGCGTCAAAAAGTGCATCGTCATGGCGCTTGTTGTCTTTCTGGGTTCGCCATCACAGCCTACACCAATCGCGCGCACAAAATAAATCGCAGGATCTCGGCTCATACGCTCTGCGCGATCGGTTTAGTCGCCTGGACACACCGGTCTGGCCCTTTCCACTGTTTGATAAGGTCACACGATTCTAGGAGTGCCGGATGATTTAGTTGGGGACTGGCAAAGAACTAAACAAAACAACAACAAAAAACCTTTCAGCCTTTCCACTCTGGTGAAGAAGGAAGACCAGAGAAGCTGTACTATGGTGGGAACGAAGTAATGGCCGGCCGCAAGTCGGCAAGTCAGAGTGGAAAGGCTCTAAAGGTTGCCGCCATCATGAGCAACGGCAGCAACCAGACAACAGGCAAGCCGGTTGTGTGGTTGCCACCGTCGCTCATAGATGGCGGTAGCTGTCCAGAGTTCTCTGTCATCATTTGTTTGCTGACGGACATGATCCTGGGGAAACTAGCCCTTAACAGCTCCGCTGCAAAAAAAAAAAAATGAAGAGAAGCAGGAATTACACACGAGAAAGGCTCATTCATTCAACGTCCAGCCGAACTCACTCCCAGCGAGAGGCAGAACGGTATTGCTAACGTGTTCAGAGTCAGAATTGGCTCTCATTTCTGTTTGTTCTTTTCTCCGTAAGCATCGTATACCGGCGTGCGGCCGTGTATTATACTACTGCCTGGTGCGCGTCAAAGACCTCCAGGCTATAGCTGTGGCACCGCACTGGCAACATTTCTCATCTAGAGCGGCGACAGCAAATGACGCCCATTGGGGCTGGCTAACTTCCCGCTGTACAAACAAACGTACAACACAATTGTTGTTTGTGTTGTATGTTGTTTTCTTTTTGTAAGGATTTAGGAGCTGTCAGTCCACAGAAAGACGTTCCCTTTTATCCGGCCCGTGGTGTTGTCGCATCTCTTATGGATCTGCCAGGCACTGCCTGACGGCCCACTTCCACGTGAGCAGAGACAGGCTGTCTCGCCTTTCAAGACTTCGCGGGAAGACCTCTAAAAGCGGACGTGATGACGATACCGGAGGGCAGGAAGGAAGCGGACGCCCATCCCTCGCCCTCTCTCTGACAGAGACGCCTCCGGTGGAGAACCGTCGTTCCGGTTCATCTAAATTCGGCGGACCGACCGCCGACATGCCCAGGAACGGGCGATGGCCGCCTGCTGTAGACTCTCTTCGCTTTTGTTTGAGGTTTCAATTATACGGGTAAACAGGCCGAGGAAAAAGGGCGAAGCAAGGGGGAGGAAGAACGTCAAATGGATTGGAAGGGACGTAAGAGGACAGGACGAGATCTATTCGCTAATCCCATCATTGGATTGGTCTTCTGCGCAGCTCTGTAGGAGTGTTGGTGGATGGCGAGCAACGTCATGTTTAATTCAAGACACCTTGTCTAACTCCTTTGGGGCGTGATTCTGTTTGTGTTTAGAGTTGTCGAGCTTCGTTTGGGTCTCATTTTCCGTTGCCGTGTTGGTGTCGCTTATTTGCTTTTTTGCGCCGGCGTTAGGGAAGTTAATGTCATAGCTCCTAGTCTTGGAGCAAAGCTTATATATAGACCTCATTTTATAAAAAACGCTTCGCAATAGATGAATACAATACACAGTCGTGTTCGCATGCTCTTTGTCCGGACTGTTTCTGCGTTGCATTCGTAGGTCGGGAATAGAATGGGGATGGAAGAAATTGGGAAACGGGGAGGAAGAGGAGAAGGGAGAAGAGCGACCCTATTTTTTTGATGCATATTTTGTGTTCTGGAAAAGAGGATGCGTACTAGAAAACTGCCAACGGGCATGACCGCGTGAGCTCCACATAGCATGTACAAGAATATTAAGGGCATGAACACCACAGACACAGCATTTCACATATTGCTCTGTGTTGCCCCCACCGCACTCACAGCGAAAGTAGTTTTCAAATCCGAAAGCTCGCACCCGTGCTTTCGACAACGCCGTGCAGAATTGTTCAGTTGGCACCAATAAAACAAGAAAATTGCACTGCCCTGGAAGGACCAAGACTGTTTCCGCGTGACGCCATCGCTCGTCGAGAAAGTTTATCACAATTACGTGGAACAGAATAGTCACGGGGATGCTCAAGAAACGTAAGGCGTGGCAGCTCCGTAAACATTGAGTTAGGATCTATGAGGCCAATAATACCCTAATCACACGGCAGCGTAAAGGTACCTTTAGCACAGGTCCCTGTAGTAAAGGGAGCTGGAGATCGTGATCACACGGCGCATAAAGGTCCCTTTCGCTGAGGGAGGTCCTGTGTTAAACGGAGCTCGCCGAGCTCCCTTTACAGATACAGGGAGTAGCCTCGGACCCACGAACTCGAAATAATATCACAGATATATAAATATATATTGTTGAATGCATTATAACAAATTGAATATATATAAGTATCAAATAATGAAATGATTGCGAACACAAATGTGATGGAATAATCCATTAACGATGAATGCATACTCTAGCTAGCAGGTAGCAGCGGCGGGCGGCACGTCGAAAATAATGTCTGCTACGAACCCGAATGCGATGGACCACTGCGAGCTCTTTTTCGAGGTTGTAGACGAGTCGCCCGACACTCCCATCCTTCGGCGTCGTCTATTCCTTTCGATCGCGTGACTGGGGTAACCGTGAAACTCCGTCGTCCGTGAAACTCCCGACTCTCCCGTACCTTCGTCGTCGTCTATTCCTTTCGATCGGGTATATGGGGCAACCGTGAAACTCCGTCGTGGTTCGTTTCTGCCGGGCACTATTAAGCTACTTCAGTGAGAACTTTGCAAAAAAATGGAGCTGCTAAAAACCAAAAAGGTCACCCACCTCGCAATGCAAACTCGTAAACGCAGGTGATTTCCGGCCAGTGTGGCCAGACGGGTCGGACGTTTTAAAGCAAGACTCATTAAAATGCGCCCTTACACTTAGAGAAAAAAGTAATGTGCCACAAAGCAGACACAAATAATACTTAGGTTTTAAATGTGACATTTCACACATAATAATAATAAAAAGTGCGCGTCAAACCAATTTCGAGAAATATTTGTTTATCACTTGCTCCTCTCGCGGTTAAGCTGAAATGCAATCGACATCAACTTAAAGTGCTTCGTTTCTTTATCGTGTGATCAAGAACGCCGTTTACTACATGTACCTTCAGCTAAGGGACCTAAGCTAAAGGTACCTTTACGCTTGCCGTGTGAATTGGGTATAAGGCATATATATCTTAGAGGACTTTTAAGCTGTATAAGGACGATAAGAACGCCAAAAAACGAACCAAGTCACGAGGCCATAAAGAAACACGACCTGCGTTTCTTAAGGTAGAGGTCCCACGGCAGCCATCTTGAAAATGTTTAAAATTTAACCCCTAGATGGCGGCGCCGATTCATGTGGCCCATAGCCGTATATTGGGAGAGTTTGGCCATTCATTGGTTTGAATAGGCGAGCATCTCGCGGCCAACCACATGCCGCGAAACAACCCCTAGTGGCAGTCGTTAGCTCTTCAAATGCGACTCGACTAATTTAAGCCGTTTTAGCGTCTCTAGAGTAAAAAGGTGTAGCTTTTGATTACAGAAAACTTGGCGCGTGTAAAATATTCGTCAAGTCTATATTCAATGGTAGAATAAACAAACGCGCGTTCCGAACTCAGAGCTAACTGCGGAGTTTCGATCATTGCTAATGAAATGTAATGTAATGTCTTTATTCGGCTCTCTCTGTCCATGCTGGAAAAATCGGTGGAGAAACTGCATCGTGACGTCACCGGTGGGAGGAGCCTAATCTCCATCGCCAACAAACTACATCGGAAGAAAACTGCACCGTGACGTGTCCGGTGACGTCGCCGAACTGTGGCGATTGAGTTGAAACTACATCGGTTTTTTTTCTCCCTACAGGGAATTTCGGAGAATCGCAAAACTCGGCAGTGAAGGGTTCTAGAAAGCAATGCTCTTAAGTATCCGAAACGTATAGTGCAGAGCAATTTGATTGAACTATTTTTGTTGAATATTGTCGCGTTAAATATTTAGTTTACATAAGTTACACAACAAATATTAAGATTAGCTGCAGCCCTTTACGTTGTGCAGGCAGGCAGTCATGGCCGACAACACGAAGAAGCAGAAGTCCTCGCGTGTCGGTCCACCAGATTATCCTTCTGAACGACTTTTTTGACAGAAAACCAAGCTTTAGTGAGGGCCGCCACTGACAGTCTTCTGACCAAGCCTGAGCGGGACGAGTTGTGGGACAGAATTGTGGACAAGCTGAACGCCCAAGGCCCGTCCATCAAAACGTGAGCAGAATGGAAGGGCCACTGGAATACTCGTGTGTGCCAAGCCCGAGAACGGGATTTGGATATAGCGTGTGCTGCTCGGCCGTGTATTACTACTGCGTGGTACACGCTAAAAACCCCAGGCTAGCAGTCATACTGCAATAGCTAAATTGCTCATCTACAGTGGGTAACAATGTTGCGAAGTTCAGGCAGACTAACCTCCTGCTGTATAAACAACTAACGACAAATTTGACTTTTTGACTTTGTTTGACTGCGTTAGTGCAACTTCTCGTGCTGCGCGAGAAAGAAAAATATATTCCTTCGAGGGTTAAATTTTCGGTGAGGTAGGAAGCAAAAAAGAAGAAAAGAGAATAGTTCCCGTATGTGGGGTTCGTAGTAGAAGAGGAGGAAAAAGAAAATCAGTTGTTAGTCCCACGATGTGTATGGTATTTTCTTCATGTGTATGTTTATTGTTCAGCTGCTTACCTGAAGCAGTTGCTTTAAAATAAAGTATATATATATACTTTATTTTAAAGCATATACATATATATATATATATATATATATATATATATATATATATATATATATATATATATATATATATATATATATATATATATATATATATATATATCACGCTTGGTGATTGACTTATCACTACGATATCAATTGAAAAACGACAGGGTGTTACAGAATATTGCTTCAATGAACAAAAAGTTAGGACTGAAACTAAAGGGGGTTTGTTGAACATATTTTAAGACAGAACCCAGAAACTGGAAAACAAAAATGGCTTTGTCTGGTTTTCCCAGTCTGGAGGCTTTGTCTAAAACTACTGTTTCTCAGGAAGGCGATGCATATTGCTTAAATTAAAGTGCCTACATAAAAGCATTGCCTACAGGCAACTGTGCTTGTTGAGATGCAGAATAAGTTAAGTAGTTTGGGTAGATCGTTTATCGCTGATAACTATGCTCGATACATCGCAGCTCCTTTGCACATGCATACCACATTGCTATCAAAGTGTGAAAAGTACCCGGATGTTCTCATCTCAATTCAGGCACAAGTTGGGGTAAGTATTTTAATTTTTACATATATATATAATTTCTGGGTCCTTTCTTGAACCGAAAGAAAACGCAAACCGCAAGCTTGGCGGGTGCTTTTTTTAATGTTATTTATTATTCAAGCGGCCGAGGCCGGAACCAACGTTTCTCCGAACTTTTGGGGATCACAAGTTTGACCGCTCGCTAGTTTGTCACATCTCAAGCAATGCACTAAGACTCTTCTCTGATACTGAAAACAGACAATGGACTAAGACTTCTATAAAAAAAAATCTTGTCTTTTCAAACAATAAAACAAAATGTCTAAGAATCCACCGTTTGTGATTTGCTGCAGTGTTTTGCAAGTTCTTACGTGAGGACAATTGAAGATATTTTTATTACCTTGATATCACCAAAAAGCTCGAATCAAGCAATTTTTTAATATAATTTCAATATTATGTGTACAAATAAAAATTTCTTATATAAATTTGCTTTATTTACTAAGGTATTATTGTGATCTAACATGAAATGTAAATAAAATAGAGTATTTTTGTATATAACCGGAAATAAAGCTTGAATCTTTTGAAATGTACGTCGAATAACAACAAATTTTATTGCGGATTAAAATAACATTAACTTCTAATTGCGCACAATTTTAGGTATTTTTAGGCATACGTGTTAATAATTTTTGGTAATTAACCGTATCAATGCAACAGTATTGTCCAGAATGTACACTTACGCGAGAACGCTGTCACAACGCACTACTTAAAAGTTTCAAATTACAATAGCAGTCATACCAAAAAATACCATATTTTTTATTTATATTTCTTCATAAACCACAATCATACGTTGATACTAGTACAACACAAAGCAAATAAAAAAATAATAAAAAATAGGTTACAAATTTGCTAGATTTTTGAAAGGTTTGGTCATTCAAATGTACAGCGTGTACTTCCCGAATATATACTTATTTTTACCGCAAAAATGAACTACACAACATCGATCTTTATTTTCCGCCCACACGTAGCGCTACCGGTTCAAGCCAGATGCCAAAGTTTCAGCATTAACCGTTATGTTATTCAAAAGTTTAAGTGATTTTTTTTCAAAAACTTCAGTAAAAACATGGGGCCCATTTTTGCGCTTTTTCGGTAACTGCATGGCGCCATATGATGTATTCGAGAGCCCTGTCGGCTAGTATTTTTCCATTGAAGTCTAAGAAAATCTCGTATAACACTTGAATAAAGTAACGGTTAGGGCTGAAACTTTAGCATATGGTTTGGACCTCTAGTGCTACAGTTTATTCATTTATTTATTTGCATACTCTCAAGGCCCGGAGGCATTACAGAGAGGAGTGGTACTATACAGTATAAAATCGTTGGCTACTTTCTTGAAGTCTGTGGCTTCAGTGATGGCAGCAATGGAGGCAGGGAGGTGGTTCCAATCGTTAGAGGTTCTTGGAATGAAGGAGTCAAAGTATAAGTTTGTTCGACATGATGGAGTCCCCACCTTAAACTGATGGTCAGTGCGAGACGATATGTAGAATGCACGAAGATATAACTGGTCTCGAAGAAGCGGGTTATGATGATAAATTTTGTGGAATAGGCATAGGCGAAGATACTTGCGACGAAGGGCAAGGTCAGGTAGATCCAGGGTTAATTTCATTGCGGAAACACTTGCATTACGAGAATAATTAGAAAGAATAAAACGAGCAGCACGGTTTTGGATGGACTCGAGAATGTTTGATAATGAAGCCTGCCCAGGATCCCAAATTGTACAAGCATACTCAAGTTTAGGCCTAACTAGGGATTTATATAATTGTAGCTTCACGGGAACAGCAGCAGAAACAAAGTGTCGGCGTAAAAACCCTAGCATGCGGTTAGCATTATTACATACGTAGTTCACATGCATGTTCCAGGAAAGATTATGAGTTATGTGTATGCCTAGGTACTTGTACGAATCGACACATGTTAACGGAGTATTGTTAAGGACGTACACGGTAGGGTCGGC
This sequence comes from Ixodes ricinus, assembly GCA_037355805.1. Lineage (NCBI taxonomy): Eukaryota > Metazoa > Arthropoda > Arachnida > Ixodida > Ixodidae > Ixodes > Ixodes ricinus. The sequence goes on along the minus strand of JAZHYW010030739.1, from coordinate 26,612 downwards.
GATCCTCGAAAGACGGGAAACACGCATGCTTTGGCATTTGTTAACGTTAAGCTTCATTACCCAGCTGGAGCACCAAGAAGAAATGATATCGAGATCAGACTGGAGCATTGTAGTATCACATGGGTTAGTAATCACGCGGTATAACACACAGTCATCGGCAAACAGTTTGATAGAGGATGCAATCTGGGCAGGAAGATCATTGATGTAAATTAGGAACAATAGAGGACCGAGGACAGATCCCTGAGGCACCCCGGAAGATACAGAAATAGTAGAAGAATTATGTTCGTTAGCAGTGACATATTGTGATCGGTCAGATAAAAAGCATCTAATCCAGCCCAAAACGTTAGGGTCAATATTTAACTTACTAAGCTTAAAAAGAAGTAAATCGTGTGAGACAGTGTCGAAAGCCCTAGAGAAGTCTAAAAATATACAGTCAACAATATCGCCAGAATCAATAGAACGAAACAGGTCATTAGTAAATGATAATAGCTGCGTTTCACAGGAAAATGATTTGCGGAACCCATGCTGACAGTCAGCGAAAAACGAGTTGGATTCAAGAAATGCGATAAGGTGAGAGTAAATTATATGTTCAAGGAGCTTACAGGGCACGCTAGTTAATGAAATGGGTCTGTAGTTCAAGGGAGAGCTTGTATTACCTGATTTATGCAAAGGAACCACCTTCCCTACCTTCCAATCACTTGGTAAGGTGCAGGAATGTAAGGACTGGGAAAAAATTTCGCAAAGAATTAAAGATGAGTAGGTCGCTGTACTTTTCAAAAACTTCGAGTTGATACCATCAATTCCTGCAGAAGAGGAAACCCTTAAGTTCCGAATTAAGCACTCAACACCAAATGAGTCAATAGAGATAGGAAACATCGGCAAAAAAGGAGCGTTAGAAAAAGTAGGGTAACTAGTTGGCGTAACGCGAGAAAAAACGAGGCAAACACGTCATTCAAAACAGTGCAACAATCATTTTGAACGATGGGATCATTACTTTCGTCACAAAGTTCAATCTTATCGGACCTATTGCCGCCGACCACATCCCAGAATTTCCGAAGTTATCTCTGAGGAAGGAAAACAGTGTAATCTGATAAAATTGTTCCTTAGCCTGTGCGACAGCTTGTTTGTACTCGGTATCAGCAGTGTCATAAGCGCACCAACCGCTCAGGAGTGTTCGCTATCTTTGCGCGCCAAAATAGCCGCTTCTTTTGTTAAGCAAACGCCTAAGGCGCGGATTAAGCTCAAGGAGGTCGCCATGAGTTCGAGCTGGTATGTCTTTGTGGAATATTAGCCCCGAGAGCGAGCACAAGCGTCGCTGCGGTCGCCGCGCCCTGATTGGGCGAGGTGTTCCATGACGTCAGGAAGAGGACTCCGCGCCGCGATCTCACATCGGCTCGCTTCCCAGCACCGGTTTCCTGGTTTGGCGTTGTGTGCCGCAAGCTCTTCGAGGAGCTGGGCCTCGTTTACCCGGTGTTCAAGGCGTTGAGATAGGCCGATATAGACGTGCTTCCGTACATTTTATAAGCCTGCTTGTCCCTTTTGCCTTTAAAATTGGGTTACAAATCCCGAAAGCTATCGGCGGAGGCGATTCCGCCGATGAACCTTCCCGTCCCCACACGACAGAAGGCAATTTTGCGAGGGGTCGGTGAAGCGGTGCCGCAAGTGTTTCAGACGCTGGAATTCTGTTCCTTGCATGTTCATGATTTAGAACGGTATTACATCCCGCTTTCAAGGCATTTGAAGTGGCATTTATATCGTGGGCTTTTGGGTGGTTCGGCAAATTAGCTCGCTACTGCTCCGACTCTGCGCTGCCACTCTGCATGCGCTGATTCGCAGATGTTTTAAAGGCCTGCGTCTGATGGTCTTTGAAGTGCTCGTGGAACAGGGTTGTCTTACATAAATCTAGCTTCTTCGTGAAATAATTATATAGTTTATACACCTATGCAGGCATATTTCTTAGAAGATGCATAATTACGGGAAATTAGTTTGTATGGTAGCAGCAAAAACGGCCGAATTGCCCCCAGTTGCCTGTATGATATGTATTGAACTGCCCAAAAATATGCACAGCAATAGTACCGTAATTTGTAATCTTTATACTTTTTCCTGACATTCTTTATTCCAGCCTTGGGTATTCGGAAAATACACTGTTTAGTTTGAATTGTCATTTATTTCCAATTAAAAGAGGGACTGCTGCAGGTCCCCAAAAGCTTCCTCAGCCTCCAAACTCGATCCCTACAGCTGGGCTCTTTGACAACGTTCGAACGTCTGTCCAGTGGTAGACGCAGCATTAGTAGCAGAAAATGTGGAACCTGTGAAGCGGTGACAGTCTGCGTGCGAAAAACTTCTGGTATTTTAGCTTCAGGACAATTCGTTTTAAGTAAAATCTCAATTTTAGGGCTTAAGAGACAATAACGATCTAGACACCTTCGCTTACGTCTGTTATATATTACTTGAGGGTTGATATAAACAGGTCCACAGATACCACCCGTGTAGTCCATTGAAAAACTATCCGAATCCAGCAAAGGTCAAATGCGAGCAATGTATATAATAAATGTTCCTTGTTTTTTTACTTTGCCTCTGCAGTTGGGCTGTCTTACTTGTGATTATCTCAACCATGGCCCAGACTGTATTAAGCATGTTGCTCGAGCAGCATGCAGCTTTTCTGCTTCGGCAATCTTGTTTAAAAACAGAGATACAAAAAAAATAGTATACATAACAGCCAATTCATTAAGACCATCAGCAGCATTTATTGTGTGAGATGTAAATCTATAGTGATGCTCCTGCAATTGTGGCTATATTTCTTTATTTTCATATACCAGCTGTGATTCATGCGTTGCCTGCCCTGTCAACCGTGCTTAAAATGTTGGTTGAAGTTTCGCCTGCAGCTACAGGCTATACCTCAATAAAACCACATATAAAAATTTACACTTCCTACGAAAAACACGGGGGAAAAAATTAAATAGAAACGAGCGCGCCGACAGCTAGCGTCGTCACAGCCTCCACAGGGCGAGCGGGGCGAGTCGGGGAAAAATTCTCTCCTCGCCATGACGTCACCCCGGTTCGCTGTAAGGGGGCGCCACGCGAACTTCTCGGGGCTAATACCGGTTAACTAAAGAAGTTACTTTCTGCTTGAACAGAGACCAGTTTTCCTCAACTGTTCTTGTATGGAAACTAGGAATGTAATCAGCAATAAACGCTTCTAATTCATTGTTAATAGAAACAAAATCGGCACTTTTGTAGTCGCGAATAACTTTCGATGAATCAACTGATGAAACAGAGGCCTGCAAATCGCACTGAATAACACAATGATCACTTAAACCAGGTAGGTATGTTAAGGGGGACACAAGTTCAGGGGTTGTAGTAAGAACCAGATCTAATATGTTCGCAGAATGAGCTGTACATCGCGTAGGTCTGAGTACAAGCTGTTTCAAATTAAAATCTAGACAGAGGTTTAAAAACGCAAGGCTTTCTGGGGAGTGCTCATATAACGTTGGAGAATCAGCATTCCAATTAATTGCGGGGAAATTGAAGTCACCCAGGAGCAGTAGAGGACAAGAAGGAAACCGCACAACCAGTAGGTTTAGAACATCGTAAAGCTCAGAACAAAAGCTAGTAGAAGAGGTAGGTGGCCGATAACAGGCGCAAAAAACAAAATCTTTGTGCCCAATACATACACGTGCACACGCAAATTCTAAGGATGTGCTAATCGTTATGGCATTCGAAATTATACAATCACGGACAGCGATAAGTACACCACCACCTGAGCGCAAAGCACGATTGAATCGATAAAACCTGTACACGCCTTCGCATTCAAAAATTTCGTTATCAGCAATCTTGCTAGAGAGCCACGTCTCGGTAAGGATTACAATATCAGCCGAGCATGTGTCGATGAGGGATGACAATGTATCACGTTTGTTAACAACACTTCGCACGTTAGAATAAAGGATAGAAATGGTTTTAGCCACCGGGCCTCTTGTTAGCTATGTTACAGGCGGTCTAGCATTGCTAGTGCCTGGGGTGGGTGTGTCGCTGATAGCTACATGGGGCTCGTTGGAATCTACTTCACAGACACTATCAGTTGCGGGGCAGTACACGTAGCTTTTGTTATTGACGTGCAACTTGTTGAGGCGAAGCGAAAACCTTTGGCCGCTGGCCTTGCCAAATTCAACCAGCTTCTTACGCGACAGTCGTGTAGCCCGACAAAAATCTTCACCCACTGAAATCCCCGATCCTCTGAACTTTGGCCGTTTAGAAAGAACACAGTCCTTAGACTTAGAGGAAGAAAATTTAACAATTATTGGGCGGCAATTATTAGTGATATACGAACCTAACCTATGAGCACGAGATATCGCTTCATCGGATAAATTCAAGTCTAATATCCTGGAAAGAGTATTACGGATGAGCGTCTCCGTTTGTGACCAATTTTCATTAGAGCTATCGGGGAGGCCATAAAATATTAAATTGTCACGGCGTGATCTATCTTCAAGCTCGTCAAGTCGTGAATTCAGTGCAACAGTCTCACCCCGAACAGCCTCACTTACAACGTTAGAAAGATCGGGAACTTCCTGGGGCACGTCTAGAGACTCGACAAGAGATTCGACTGCTGCGAGCCTTGTAGTTAGGTCAGACACTTTTTGTTCCAGTTGACGTTGGTTAGTTGTGAGCTCAGTTAACATTTCCATCATTTCAGTATGCCGTGTGTCGGTTTTAGTCGATAGTGCAGCAATGGCAGCAAGAATTGCCTCACTCTGGTTTGGCCCGGGGTTTAATTCAACATCCCCAGACAATAGCAATAACTTGAGAACATTCACACACTCAAGAATAATGCTAGAAAGCATAAGTGGGAATCGGAAGAGCGGCACACACATTGCGAGAACGTCCAGAGTGTAAGGAGGGATATTTACAGACCTGCACAACGAAGCAGAAAGGATTGTCAAGCGACCGCATAGCTGCCGCTCTTCCTTGCCCACTGAAGGAGTCCGGTGTAATCCAAGCGTTTAAATCCGGCAGGAGCTCAGTTGACGTCGACGATGGCGCCGGTTTGGTGTAGGCGGGAAGCTCAACCGTCACATCGAAGATAGACGAGGCGTCGTCACCAACAGGCAGCGCAAAAACGCTGCACAGTGACGGAGCGGTGAGGGTAGTTGGCTCGCCACGAGATATCGGAAGCCACGTCCAAAACAGGGGCCCAAATCTGGGCACAGCGAAGCAAAGAATGCATTGTCGAAGCGACCCGCATGGCCTCCGCTCTTCCTTGCCCACTCTGGCACACAGCAGTTGCAGTCATGCGGAAAACCGATATGTCGGACAGACCGGGAGCTGTCTCAATGACCGGTTACATGAACATCCGCTATAACATAAGCAAAGTAATATCAGGGAATCTAGGCGTCCATCGCCGGGATTGCGGGTGTTCTTATTGCCTGAAGTAGTAATCAGCTGACACGAGAGATTATTGAGGCGGAAAAAATAGCCAGGTTGGAGACAAAACAATGTGTATGTGTCCCGCTCTTAGCTTTGTCAAGAAGAGAATTGGATTATCTCGATATAACATCAAAGCACCAATAGTGATGAGGAATTTTCGTTTAATTTCTCTTAATTTTACTTTTATTAAAATCTTGTTAGATTTTTAAATTTAATTTTTATTTTTTAATTCTGTAATATTATTTCTTTAGTTGTCTTTTATTTAAGTAGTTATTTATTAATGTTTATTGGCTATTTGGTCTCTGGCGTGTAAAAATTTAAAATGTTCTCATTAACGGCGAAGGAGAAGAAGTTGAAGAATTGAGGAAGAAGAAATATAGAACGAGTTGTTAGTCAGCGCTGCGAGTCTGGTTCCTTCTTGAGTGCCTGTGAGTGTGACTGTTCATCCGCGCTGTTCCATCCATTCTTGGTGACATCAAGTTTCTTAATATACTGTATGGAGGTCACATGTGAGGCCTTGCCAAAGTTTCAAGGTTAATCAAAAAGAGGAAGTGCGACTTTCTCTATTTCCAAGATAAGCTTTAAAATAGTAGAGCTTTTAAAATTATTTCCAATGGGTGAATATTCGTAATGCTGGAGTCGGGCCCCAGCCTCTGCTGACTGTGACCTGACTCTGATAATCAACTTGGAGATCTGTGCATTTGTGACAAGATAATAATAATAATAATAATAATAATAATAATAATAATAATAATAATAATAATAATAATAATAATAATAATAATAATGTTTATTGTCACAGCAGGTATCAGTACACAAGAGACAGGTTCGTCTAAGCCGTTATAGGCTTGTACGACTGAACCGGGCAAGTCGGACAGGCAACAAACGAGAACCATAATCATTTACACATACAAGAAAGCTTTCAATAAACAACCCCGAAACAAAACAAATCACAACAACAAGAACAGCAACAAAGAAAAAAATTAAAATTAACAATTAAAAAATGCGAGGATTAGCATGACGCAATTTAGCTTTCGGAAATATTTGAACGAAGCCATTTTTTTAACATTGCCTTGCCAGTAATACTGTATATATCCTCAGGAAGAGCATTAAAGACCTCTGAAACATAAGAACGGCGCAGTCTTTTCCCATATCTAGTCACACATCTCTCTACATTAAAGCGAGGAGAAACACGAAGAAGGCGTGCAGGCTTATGAAGCGTTTTAAAATTGTCATTCCAAAAGTGTCGGAGCACTACTGTTTCTTTAAATAAATGAAGCAATGAAGGCATCTGCATGTCAGTAAACAAATTTTCACTGGATGAGAAAGTAGAATTGTATGCAACACTACGCAAGATTCCTTTCAGAATACTATCAATTTTAACCCGCCAGGACGCTGTGCAAAATGCATGAATCGTAACTCCGTATCTCAAAACGCTGTAAACAAGTGCATGGACAATAATTTTTTTAACAGTGAAAGGTACAAACACTTTCATATTATACATCATGCAAGCCACTTTTCTTAGAGCCCCACATACGTGAGCCATGTGTTTATTCCAAGACATGTCAAATTCAAAAATGAGTCCCATATATCTAGTTGAGTCTACCCAGGGTACAGGAGCACAAAAGCAGGGTTTACAAGCGGAACTGTGCAGGCAAAAAGGAACATTAAAGAAACCCGGTTTTAAAGGATTTCTAAAACAAATAAGTTGGGTTTTTAGGGGGTTGACCTTTATGCGATTAGAACTATACCAATCCATTAGGTGGACAACATTTGATTGCAAAATGTTTACAGCTTTGGAAAAGTCTACATGACGTGAAACAAGTAAAGTATCATCCGCATATTGAAATAATCTACACCCATAAAGAACAGATTCCAAGTCATTAACATAAATATTAAAAAGCAAAGGAGACAGCACCGATCCCTGAGGAACACCGGCTTGTAAAAACTGCGAGGTACTGTGTACTTTGCTGACAGAGACGACCTGTGATCTTCTGTCCAACAGATTCGCTAACAATGAATGAAAAGGACCACGGAAACCGAATTTCCATAGCTTTTTTAATAAAAGTTCGTGGTTTACCGTATCAAAAGCTTTGCTCACATCCAAGAATACTGCACAAGAGAACATGTTACCTTCAAATGCCGAATATATCTCATCAGCCACATCTTCCAAAAGTTGCTGTGTGCCACTTCCAGAAACAAAGCCGTACTGCCTGCTGGATAACAGCGAAAACTTCTCAATAAAATTATTCATAATGTAAAAAATGTGTTTCTCTAAAATTTGTCCAAGCACGGGTAGAATCGAGATTGGACGGTAATTTTCTATATTTTTAGATTGGCCACCCTTAAATATGGGCCTTACAACGGCAGTCTTCAACTGGTCCGGAATCACACCCGAGTCCATAAAGCTGTTCATCATGAAAACAACAACATCTTTAATATATTCGAAATTACGCTGAAGACAACCGACAGTTATGCCATCTATGCCAGGCGACCTGGTAGGTTTAATGCTGAAGAGCGAAGAGCGCAAGTCATCTTCGTTCATTGGAAAGAGAAAAGCAGAGGTTTCGTTATTATCTATCTCAGCCTCAGGCTCAGACGTATTTTGGGGGACATTGATGGGATTTACAAAAAAGAATTGAAACGTTCCGTTATTTCCGTGAAGTTTTCACCGAAATTACGCTTTATCACGTCGTCCACAGTTCGCCTACAATTCGAACCTCGCAAATTGTTAACAATAGACCAAGTCTCCGCAGAGCTGCCACGCGCCTTTGCAAACTTTCCCTTAAAATGTTGCCGTTTGGCGGAACGAAGTAATGCGTTAGCCCTGTTCCTCGCTACACGGAACTCGGAACGTAATTCGTCATCCGTTGGTGCTCGCCGACTACGAGCCCATCGGACGTCTTTTTCTTTAATGGCGGCGAGGACGTCCTCATTTAACCAGACACACTCGGGTCTCCGTTTTTTTATTGTCACAGTACGTTTGGATAAGTCGTTGAAGGATTTGATAAGCTCTACGAACTTTGCGTGGACATTGAATTCAGAAACTGACTCGCGGAATGACTTCCAGTCAAAGGACGAAATAAGTCGGTCAAGTACATTATTGTCAATGATTTGCATTTTATGTTTATTATCGCTATCTATCCTCGTCTCCGCAATCGTCCCAAACTGACATGCAATGAAATAGTGATCGGCAAGTTTTTGGGAGATAACTGACGACATGACCACAGTATTTCGAGCTCTGACACAAATATGGTCGATTGATGACGACACCAATTTATCTACTAAAATTTCTTCTCTCGTAGGAGCATTAATGACGCATTCCACGCCTTCATTCGCCAGTATGTTGAGATAATCACATACCTCAGATTTATCCTGCTTCGCTGTGTCTATGTTCAGATCTCCCACCAAACAAAACTGCCCCCTGTTTTGCACCTCTGGCAGCATTTCCTTTAATTCATCCAGAAAGCCCCTCACACTTTGGGAGGGAGGCCTATAACAGGCCAACAAAAAAACTTCGAAGCGAACATTTTCAATTTTAAGGAGAACATTTTCAATTTTAAGGGATAATAATAATATTAATAATAATAATAATATATTATTATTATTATTATTTGTCTTTTTTGTTCTTTTTTTTCTTTTACTTTCTGGAGCTTTTCGGAATTATTATTTTCCTGTGAATCATGTAATCTTTAAGGTTCAGTCCCACAAGCCCTTGTTGGCTTAGACGAACCTGCCTTCTGATCTTTTGAACTAACCCAGTGTAAATAAATTTATTATTATTATTATTATTATTATTATTATTATTATTATTATTATTATTATTATTATTATTATTATTATTATTATTATTATTATTATTATTATTATTATTATTATTATTATTATTATTATTATTATTATTATTATTATTATTATTATTATTATTATTATTATTATTATTATTATTATTATTATTATTATTATTATCGCATATAATGAATTGGTTCGGTGATAACCTCCGAGACATAAACCGCTCTAAAACAAAGCTGGTCCGTTTTCACAGCCCTCTTAAAAGACACCAGGCTCAAGTAAAGTTTTTGCTTCACCCTTCCAGTTATGCTCAATGCAACTGTGTATCAATCGAGTCTGTCGATCACGTGAAATACTTAAGCGTACATTTCGATTTGTATCTGTTTTGGAACAGACATCTCTCATATATTCGTAGCAAATTACGAATTGTGTCTTGTATGCTTTATAATACTAAACGTTTTATGCCAGTCGGTATCAGAATAATAATCATCCATGCGCTTGCTTACAGTATACTTCGATACGGTGTTATGGTGTTTGGCAACTGTTCGGGTCGTTGGCAGTCCGAAGTTAATTCTTTATCGAAAGGAATCCTGACAAGCGTTGCATATATTTCTAGTTTTTCCAGCAACTGTGATATTTTTTGAAGTCTTCAAATGCCTATTCTGCGTTTTCTTTTTATACAAACGGTACTGCTCCGTAACTTTTGGAAAAATGAGTTTAAAAGACCATTTCAGTCTCCCCGAATACTTCGTCGCGTTCCTCGTTTTGTAGTCCCAATTTGTTCGACCAGGTACGGGAAATGCACTTGGGATTACTACGTTCCGTGTTTGTTCAACGCCCTCCCGGACACTTTCATTGACATTACATCACTGAAACAACTGAAGAAAGAACTCAAGTGCACCAACTTTGATTTCATCTAGCATCTCTTTGCTGTGTCGGCATGCTTCGAGCTTAGAACTGTAATTAGCTAAGTTAATTTTAACATAGTTTCGCCTTTTTTTTATTTTTGGCCCTTTTACTTCGTTTTCGCTTAACGCTTTTCGTGTTTTTTTTTCCTCTGTGCTTTTCTTTTTTCTTCTTTCGAGCTTTGCTTTTAACGCTTTTCGTGATTTTTTCTTGGTGCTTTTTTCTTTTTTCGTGCTTTTTTATGTTTTATAGTTCGACTTTCTGTCTTACATTCTGGAATCACGATAATGGTATTTTGAATTTTTATGGGCGTCATCATACAAGCCCTCTGCAGGCTTTGATATGCCCCTATTTAATACTTGAATTCCAATGTGTGTGAAAATAAAATTTATTATTATTATTATTATTATTATTATTATTATTATTATTATTATTATTATTATTATTATTATTATTGTTATTATTTATTTTTTATTTATATTATATTATTATTAACATTGTTCTAGTTCGATGTGAGCTGACCTCACAAATCATAGACTTTATATTATATTCTCTTGCTTGTTCTAAGCTTCCGCATCGTGGCGTCGTCAATCCAGTTTTTGATCAACGTTTGTTCCCAATTTTTTTTTTTTGTTGCTTCATTGTCGCAGTGTCTACGATCGGAATTTACTGTTCATCTTCGAAGTCATTCCTATTTGAATGTGTTCAACCTTAGTCTTTTCCTCTTAATTTCTCAATCGATGCCTGCCATCCACTTTGGGCGATGTACGACTGCGCGTTGCGCGAGCTCCTGTGCGTTGCCAATTTGTGCTATGCATTGAAGTATTCCCTTTCCTGTGTGTATTTAAATGATTCGCTTCTTGTGTTACGTATCTTGTGTAATATTTTGTGTTTTATTTTGTAGTTGGGGTGCGCCAGCACAAGACCGTCAGGTCGTTCCTGGGCACCAAATAAATATTGATTGATTGATTGATTGATTATTATTATGAATATTATTATTATTATCGACGGCTTTCGATACTGTCAGCCATCCATTGCTTTAAGAAAATTACGATATTTAGGTTTCACGATCCATTTTATTCTTTACTGAAAAGCTTCCATCTGATTGTGCACAATCTGATAGTAATCAGAATTTAGAAGCTCTCCTATTTCTTTAAGAGGCAGGGATTCTTCAAGGTTCCATTCTTTCACCTTTGCTTTTTTAATATGTTTGTAAATGGCATGGCCTATGTTATGAATGGATGCGACATTTACCAATATGAACAGCGAGCGGTCAAACATGCGTTCTCCGACAGGTGAACAAACGTCAGTTTCCATGTTGGTATCTTCAATAAACAATAGCATCAAAACGAAACACAATCTATCAAACTTTCTGTTTGCGCTGTCGTTCATTTCAATAACTACCGTAGAATAAAACACGTCTCTTTTTTTTAAGATATAAAATACAAATTAGATTTGAAACCCGGGCCTGCGTTGAAATAAAAGAAAGAAATCATCTTCTGAAATTCTTTTGTGACGATAAAAAGCTTATAAATATTCCCCTCTGAAAGTCTTGTGCGTACCAGAGTAGTTGGGGCAAACAAATTAATACCGATGCGCAGAGAAGCCTAGATCAGAATTTCTCTCACTTTTTCAACTGACCTTTCTCGATGCACGCTAAGCCTGACGACTCGTTTCAGACTTCTTATCTAGGTTTCATCGTTTTGGAAATGAAAATTCGCATACATCCTGGGAAAGTACAGTGCTCGGTTAATTTAAGGCCACGGTCCCACTGAATGTGGCAGTTTAGGTACTTTTTGGCAGGTCATTACTCATCTCCTTTTAAATACTGTTTAGTGGGATTGATGTCATTCGAAAGGCAATGAAATCCTCTTTCATTTGATATTATGTATGTATTGGTTTATACTGTTCATGCGCATTTGTAGCGTTGCGAATATGATGGCGCAGACCCTCACTTGCTCCGCTGGTTCATGTTTTATGAACAATTCATTAAAGATAACACGGTTCCAATAGATCAGTTTTGTTAAGATGATGTCGGAGCAGAATGTAACGGTATACGTTTTTGGTATTTGCACTACTTTGTTTTTTCCAGCTCTCCAAATATTGGCCTAAAATTGACAATTTTCAGCACAAATATGTTTTTAATGACAAGCGCTAGGGAAATGAAATTAGCTTTTTTTGTTTAGATATTTTATATCAAACGTAGCACTTTTGTGCTTCGAGTCATGGTACTTCAGATGCCGCTGAGTAAAGAATTAAACTATGGTAAAATCTTTTATAACATTTAGAACTACAATACATGCCCAAGAGGTGTTTTTGACGCACATCTTTTTTGGACATCAAACATATTTATTGGCATCTAATAACATTTACTGTATAGAATAGATATACATTGCGATGTATTAAATTTTCCCAATGATCTTGTTTTGGTTTCTTGATAGTTGTAGAGCTTAGCTAATTTATAAAAAAATTAAAAACTGCTTGGGTGTTTTGTTCCGCTGCCTGGCGGATGGCAAACAAAACTGCTGATTTCTAATGTTCAAAAACGTTTCGAGGGCGGCGTTGGCGTCTGTATCATCATCAATCTCCGTGCCGTTTTACCTTCACATTTAGAAAATATATTTGAAGATTTACTATCGATAAATGAACGGTTTAAGTACAGGGTCATGTTAATAAATCTGACAAATAATTACACAAGCGTAGCGTGATATAAAGTGTTCATTATTCGATATAATTAAAATCAATAAACGATAAAGACGAAGAGGAAAAGAATACACCCGGTTCACTTCATGCCTAGAGTCACTAGATGATCTGCGCTTAAAGTATTGGCACTCCGTTCCCCAAAATTGTTTTGGGCGCCGCCATTTTGGGTTTTGTGCAGAGCAAACGCAACTGCCGATCGTCAAGGTCCAAAAGTGCGACTTCCTCTGCATTAGATGCGGTGCTAGGAAGCTGATGCAATATTGCTATGCGCTGTCGCGGGTTGTTTAAACATTGGTGGAGGACGGAAAAGCGTTTCCTGTGATATCAGATAAAGCTTAAGATAACTGGCAACCATGATTTTAAGCCACAATATGGCCAAGTGTCGTTACTCTGAAGCGTTGCTAATTTACTGGAACTAGCGGGAACAATGAGGAAGAGGCAGGTGTCAAAATGTAGTGGCTTGTGGAATCCACGGGGCTCACGTTATGGCCCCTCAAGGTATTACAAGCTTCTTGAACAAGGGCATGAATAGTGTCACTAAAATAAGCTACGCTTTAGAGTAGCGACACTTGGCCATATTGTGGCCTAAAATCATGGTTGTCAGTTATTTGAAACTGCATCTGAAATCACAAGAAACGCTTTTCCGTCCTCCACTTTAAACAGTTTGCGACAAAGCAAAGCAATATTACATGAGCTTCCTAACACCGAATCTAATGCTGAGGAAGTCGCAATTTTGAATCATGACGATCGGCAGTAGCGCCTGCTCTGCACAAGCACCAAAATGGCGGCGCCCACAACACTGTCGGGGAAGAGAGTGCCGATACTCTAAGCGCAGCTCATTTATTGGCCCTACTTCTCGCGAACGTCCCTTCCCCTGACTGAAACTGAAACTAAATATGAATAATACACCATTATTATAGCTTATTTAGTTTTAACCACGTACACATAATGAGAGGAGGAAGCGGCCGAGTAGGAGAAACGCGGGTTTTATGTGCGACTGTTCTAATTAACGTTAGTTCTAACCATCTCCAAAGAGAGAACGAGCGAGCTTGCGCTTGTTAAAAAAAAGACGGTCCAAAGAAAAGAGGCGGCACGCTGTGTTCTTTGTGATTGTGCGTCTAATTGCGAATTGTTGTGTGTATGTTTATAGAGCCGGAAGTTAGTCTGCCTTAGTGGGCGTCTAGTGTCTCATGTGTAGATGAGCAATTTAGCCAGTGCGGTACAACCGCAAACCTGGGGTCTTTAACGTACACCATGCAGTAGTGATACACGACCGCACGCCGGTATGATGCTCTTCCAGATCGAAACGGGCAGGGGCGGGGTGGGTACTGCAGCGCGAGCCTTCGCTCCCCGTGCTCCGAGCTGGGTGTGCGCTAGACCATGCACTCGGCCACCGATCGCCGCCCCCCCCCCTTGTGCGTCTAATATATATACAGGTATACGTATTTGAAGATCGACGACGGACGTCGATCGTCTCGAGGTAATGTAACGTAATAACATTATATAAATAATAAACATGTTGAAGGACTGAACGACTCAATTTTTCAATTCTTGGATTGTAATATGGCGGTAGCCTATTGTACTTACTGTTGATGAAGAGCAATATGAGGTGACGAGGTAATGATTAAATGATGAGGCTATATAAGGACGACGATATTAGTGGGTGTCGAACCACAACGTACAGTGCCAGACTTGTTTCAAGTATAGTGTACCCGAAGACCTTCCTTCACCCGCAACAGAATATGGTAGAATCAATGAGGATGCTGCTTTACAACTGTACGTGGAACAGGAAAACTGCAATGTGCAGAAGTGCGGCTTATTCGTTAATATGAAGGACGGATTTCTAGCAGCATGCCCTGATTGACTACTTGGAACAAATGGCATCGTTGACGTAAAGTGTCCCCGTTCCAAAAGATTCTTGAAACCGCAAAGGAGTATGAGGCGAAAAATAAGAAAAAGGAGCCTAGTGTGAGAGGTCCAAATCACCACCATAGCCTCTACTACCAAATACAAGGGCAGTGACACAATACATAAAGAGAGTTTTGTGATTTCGTTATATTTACACTCAAGGGCATTGATATCTAACGTATTCAGAGGAATGACACCTCCTTGTCAACCGACATCAGAGCCTTTTCTACTCAAGTTTTACATGGAAGGCCCGACTTCCGCTGAAATTCTTCACGTAGACGAGTTGTCCGACCGAATAAACTGTAATTACTCCCGATCTGGGAATCTCTCAATCTTCGTTCATTGCCATAGTATCATGAGATCGAGCGGTGTGGCTCTTCGTCCGCCGAACATTGCTTCGGCGGGTGTTTCTTACCGTGTAAGATGAGACCGTCGCGTGCTGCTGGAACAAGAACCTGGCGATTCTTCACTGAACTGCTTCTTCCGTGAGCTTCAAGAGGGCTTTCTTTGTTTCTTTACACCATCTGTTCCAGCTTGTCCGTTAGTTGGAGGATTGTATGGTGCACTAATGTGATGCCTGATGCATTTTTTTTTTGGGGGGGGGGTGTTTTAAAAACTTGTTCATTTTATTTGAAGCAAGATTTGGCGCGTTATCAGAGAAAAGGTATTTTCGGTGAGGGCAAAAGTAGGAAAAGAGATCGTAGAAGTCAATGACGCGTTTGTACGTCGTGGGCAGGCATCGATGTAAACTTCCAACCACTTAGAGTACGCATCAACCGCTAACTCCGCAGATGCGGATACGTTTTGCCACCCACAGACTGAATAGTGGATCGTTTTCAGTTACAGTTCATAATGGCGCTGGACTCGACGAAGCGTTCGACTCTTCCCACAAAGTTAGCCCAGGTGCCAGCACTTTTGTCGAAAGCGGTAAGTGTTCGAAACGTCGACAACGTCGGCAGCCACGTGCTGTGCTTGACACTGGACGCTTACCATTCGCTGAGAAGAAACTGGTTTGTTCGTCTGCCACGAAGATCGTCCGATATCAGGTCATTACCGCTACTCCATCTCCCGACAAAACAAGTCGTCATTGTCCGCGTGTCCGCTAGTTAGCAATCACGTGAACTTATAAATTCCCATACGCCCATAACTTGCCGTCGCTAAACGCCGTTCATTCATAGCGTCTTCATTTCAAATAAACGCCTTCCTATTTATTCTGATGGTTTTCATCATACTCCTCCCTAAGCTGTACTTACAACATTATATGTGTCGCTACTTCCGAAAATATTGCAACGGCGTTTGTTTTCTGGGAACTATAAGAGGCCTGTTCACACATACAGCGGAGCGCTACAAGCGTAGCGCTTACGCCGCGCTAACGCGTGCTGACAGGGAGCTTTCACCAGCTTTGTATCGCACCGCGTCAAAACTGTTGCTCATGGCAGACGATAAGTAGTTGACGGCACATGAGGAGGCGCTACATCAGCGCTTCGCTGCACGTGTGAGAACCGACCTTTATGCAACAACGCAACTACAACATCTTCCGGATCCCGTGAAACACAATATTTCGTTATGTCACTTTTCGGTCGTCATTATAATGGTGAGGTAAGTACCGTAAATCGCTGAGCAGTTTACTTGACGTCCGCTTCCACTGGTGTCTTGGAAGATTGAGTCTACTGAGCGTGCATTCCTGCAGAAGAAGTTTTCATTGAAAGAATATTGACACGTCAATCAACAATTGATTCCTTCTTGGTAAGATTTATTGCGAAAGCCCGTGACAACCGCCGAACCGCATCTCCCTATATCAGAGAACAATTTATACCCAGCCTGACATTCTCGCATACATGCGTTTGCTGGGCCACGCTATTGAGCCAGCTGAGCACAGCTGGCAGCGGTGCGAGCAAGGCCACGAGGGAACGTGATGGTGCTCGAGCCATCCCACCGTGAACCAATGTTTCGGCCACCCCACTAAAGCCCCTCGATATATTTCCGTTTGTCTTGCAAGTAGCGTCAAATGCGCGAGCGCACGTGGCCCGTGTCTCGAGCGGCCCTTGGAAGCAAATGGCGGCGCGGCACTGAAATGAGCGGCCCTTGGAAGCGAATGGCGGCGGAGCACCCGCTCGTGGCACGTGTCTCGCGCGTTTCCACAACAATGGTTGGCGGTACTTGTAAAAAACGCCTTTATCAAGGGGCGTTACACCCCGCGGGTGCGTGTCGCCATCTATTGGTTTGAACTAACGCCTTGTTCAGATGGCTGTTGTGGGACCGACACGAGATGGGTCGTTTTTAGCACTTTTGCGCTATTCCTGGGCCTACTGGTTGTATGGCGTGGGGATGTCTTAACTCCCCGATCCCAACTTAGCCTGTCAAGTTCATGGGACCTAACGTCCCCGAATGAAATCCAACTTTTTTCTGAACAATGTCGGCATGTAAATACGGTAGATTTTGGAGAATTTCACTCTAAATCTTCGCCAGATTGAAGTTATGCAGCACTGCATGCGAGAACCGGCTTTCCCCGCCGCCACGTATCTCTCATGGTGAAGCTTCTAATGGTGTATTCAGGCGACGGAGGTTTCTTCCACAGAGAGAAAGAAGCAAACGTCATTGCGCTTCGAGGTCACGTGCGCCACATCACGGATGCTTGCTCAACCCCGTACTCCGCCGAGAGGCGAGGATTGCCTCATCGTTCTCGGCAAGAAAAGAAGATGGCGTCGAACGACAAGTTCGATGGCGTGTGCAAAAAGCATGCGGAAAGCTTGAAGTCGTCGCATTCGTAAGGCCCCTTCACACACTTGCAAACTAGTACGACCGAGTCAGACAGGACGGGTTTTTAAGCCTCTTGCGACGACTTTGGACCGGACGCGATGCGGCGGAGCTTGTCCTAAGCCGTCGCAGGAGGCTTCAAAACCGGTCTTGTCTCAGCTAGCCGGTCCTTTTCGGTTGCAAGCGAGTGAACAAGCCTTAGACCAACAGCGTCAAAGTTGACTTCGTCATATTGCTCTTGTGGTGTATTTTTACACGACGTAGATTTTCTCCAGGCAGAGGAATATACGTCATCGTATTCTGAGGTTACGTGGCTCACGTCACCGACGCTTGCTTATCCCCGTAATCTCAAGGGAGCCGAGGACAAACTATTCTTTTCCTACAGATTGTCCCATCGCTCCGGTGAGAAAGGAAGATGGCGTCGAAGGATGAGTTCGATTAGTTTGTTGATGTTCGTGAAAAGCATGGTGGATGCTTGAAGTCGCTGTATTCTCAACAAACAACGTCAAAGTTGACGTTGTTTTGTGAGAAGGCGAAGTCTTCAAACTTCCACCATGCATTTTACACAGAACATCGAATCTTCGTTTGACGTCATAGTATTTTCTCGCAGGAACGGTGGGACAATCATCAGCTCTCGGCGAATTGGCGAAGTACGGGGATTAGCAAGCATTCGTGACGTGGTGCACGTGATTTCGAAACGCTATAACGTCTGCTCCTTTCTGTGTAGAAAACATTCTTTGTGCAAATACACAGTAAGTAATTTGTTGTTAGATGTTTAGACAGTGGAAACTTGTACCACCCCAAGAGGCGCCTGGTGTTTCCGACGTGGGTGAGAAATGTAGCACGCGGCGGTACGATGCTCATCCAGATAGAAAGGGGCGACTGAGTGGTTCGAGTCGATGATTCCTGGGCTCTGCAGCGCAAGTTTTTCCTCCGCGTTATTCTCCTGACGTGTTTAGGTATGAAGCCAAGTTTGCTAATAAACATGCGCTTGCCTCGTTCAGCAGTTGGAAGAACCATTGCCGGGCTAGAAAGAACAGGCGCAATATCTTTCGGCCTATGAACAGGGAGCAGTTGCTCCCAGCGGCGGCAGCTCAAAGGGGTTGCTCTAACACTACCCCTCCAACCGCGCTTTAATTCCTTCTGAGAGGCACCTCCCCGTCGCAGTGTTGCCCTCTTGGCTCATGAGGCCGGCTGCCTACAAGGACTTTTTCGGAACACGTTTTTCCCTTCGTCTCACCAAGAAACGAGTTTGTATAGGCAAGCATTTAATTGATCATAAGCCGAAACTTTATTCAATCGGCTCACTACAGTTATTTCACGCAAGTATAATGGCACACGTTTTCAATCGCAGTGGTCGGGGAACAGTTATTCAAGATGGCTCATGCGGTGTTGAGCATGGTAGTGTGGTCGTACCCCCACGCGGCTAAAGAAGCCCCATTGCCTCCTAGGTGAGATTGAAGGCCGCCAGGGAAACCGCTCTCGAGCCCGGCCATAGAAGAACATGGCAGGGCAGCACAGCATCTCGCTTAATTTTATTTCGCAACACTGATTTTGGGCGCTTGCAAGATCGAAAGGAAACCACGAGGAAACTTCACGAGTAGTCATAATGGGCCGCCTTGCTTGAACAGCGTTTCAGCTGAGCATGGGTGAAGGAAAGCACTGCAAAGGGTGGGGCGCGCGAGCGTCTTGAGACGCGGCTTGGGCCCCGCTCAGCTCGTGCGCTGGCTTTGGCAGTGCTTTCTTTTCCCCGTCTCAGCTGAGACGATGTTTCTAGCAAGTCGGTCCTGGCTGCTTATCATTAGTTGCAAAGGACAAGAGTCATGGTTGGTGTAAAGCGCAAAGTGGAAGCTTGAAGTCGTTGCATTATTAAACCAACACCATGAAAGTTGATCGTCTGACATTGATGTTATTTCACTAAAGGAAATAAAAATTAATCTATATAAAGACGACCCAGGAAGGTTTTCGCCCATGTGCAACGCTTTTGATATCGCACTTTACGGGAAAGGGGTTTATTATTAATTTTCCTGAGTGTCAGATTAGAGCCACAATGACTGACTGTTTGCTGCCTTACCCAAATCCGTGTAAAGAGAGAGTTTGGTAAATGGGAGGCGCTGGCAGAGCCAGGGCGTGCACCAGACTCAGAAAGAGGCCTTCATATTGTCACGAATGACAAGTGATGAGGCGGCGAATAACAGAGTAAACTAAACCTTTAATCGGGCGAACTTGGGCCCAAAAATAAAGAAGGAAACAGAAGATAACAGTAGAGCGTCGCGGGCGTCGAAGTCGGCGTAAGAGCAGAGTCGAACGCTGGGGCGAGACTGACCCCGCTCGCCATGCGGAGTCCCTTATGTACCCTCGTGGGTTTCTGGATCATTCGGCGTCGAACTTCCGGTGTGTAGAACTTTCGGAACTCGATCCGACGAGAATGTTCTCGAACTTACGAGAAGGCCAAGTTGAAAGAATAAATAAAAGGACAGTCTCCTGGCTGGAATCGAACCTACACCTTCCGCGCGACAGTCAAGCGCGGTAACCACTCGGCCACGCACGAGCTTGCTCGCCGACGCGCGTGGCATTACTCCCCCTTTAAAAGCGCATCGTCTCGATGCGACGTGCCGGGAAACAAAACAGCAAGACAAACAAAAATAATGGCAAACTACGTAAACTTTTGCAACACAATCCTATCGAGCGTATTACAAAACACAATTCACAGTCCTATCGATCGTAGTACGGCTTGAGGCGCACGACGTGGACGACTTCCGGCCGTGGAGGGCGGCGTGATGAAGTCCGTGTTCCGTCGGGCATCACCTTGTAGTTCAGATCTCCAAGTCGACGAAGCACCTTGTAGGGTCCGAAATACCGTTTCAGGAGTTTCTCGCTGAGACCACGGCGGCGAATCGGTGTCCAGACCCATACTCTGTCTCCGGGCTGGAAGTGGACGTCCCGACGACGAAGGTTGTAGCGGCCAGTGTCGACACGTTGTTGGGCTTTAATACGAAGTCTGGCGAGCTGACGGACTTCTTCTGCCCGTTGAGCAACCACCTTGGCGTCGTCGCTCCCGTCGACAGCTGGTTCGTGGGGTAACATCGCGTCCAGCATCGTTGCTACTTTGCGACCATGAACCAGTTGAAAGGGTGTCACTCCGGTGGTCCCTTGCACTGCCGTGCAGTAGGCAAATGTGATGTACGGCAATACCTCGTCCCATGTCTTGTGCTCCACGTCGACGTACATGAAGATCATGTCGGCGATGGTCTTGTTGAGTCTCTCCGTCAGCCCGTTGGTCTGCGGGTGGTACGCCGTAGTGCGACGATGGCTGGTGTGGCTGAGACGAAGGACTTCTTGCGTCAGTTGGGCCATGAAAGATGATCCGCGGTCTGAGATCAGGACTTCGGGAGCGCCGTGCCGGAGGACGATGGACTCGATAAAAAACTTGGCGACTTCCACAGCAGTCCCTGAAGGAAGGGCTTTCGTTTCGGCGCACCGTGTGAGATAATCTGTGGCGACAATAATCCATCGGTTTCCTTGCGTCGATGGTGGGAAGGGACCAAGTAGATCTATTACGATCTGCTGAAACGGTGCGGTCGGGGGAGCAACCGGCTGCAGGAGACCTGCCGGCTTCGTTGGCGGTTTCTTGCGTCGCTGGCACTAGTGGCACGATCGTGTTTAGAGGTGAACTGTCTTCGGCAGCTTGGGCCAGTAATACCTTTCACGAATTCGGGCCAGCGTACGGCTGTAACCAAGGTGTCCGGACGTCGGGTCGTGGTGGCAGGCTTGGAAGATCTCCGCTGTAAGGTCGGTGGGGATTACCAGCAGCCATGGCGAGCTGTTGTCTCCGAAGTTCTCCTTGTAAAGTTCACCTTGTCGTAGGACGAAGGTCGGCAGGGCTCTCGAGAGGACACGGGGGTCAGTCCCCCTTCGTCCTTCGAGGTGCTCGATTAGTGCGCGCAACTCAGGATCGTCTCTTTGACGTCGTGCCATGTCGTCGGTATTCACTGCGCCTAGGAAGCACTCGTCGTCATCGTCGTCGCTGCTGCCGGAAGGCGTTTCGACGGGGGCTCTGGAGAGGCAGTCGGTGTCGCTGTGCTTGCGGCCTGACTTGTAGGCCACAGTCATGTTGAACTCCTGTAGTCGGAGACTCCATCGAGCGAGGCGTCCTGACGGGTCCATGCGGTTCGCAAGCCAGCAGAGCGAGTGGTGGTCCGTGACTACACGGAACGGGCTCCCGTACAAGTATGGACGAAACTTCGTGATTGCCCGGACGACAGCAAGGCATTCTTTCTCAGTCGTGGAGTAATTTTTCTCCGCCTTGGACAGTGTCCGACTCGCGTAGGCGATAACTCGCTCGGTGCCTTCTTGCACTTGAACCAGAACCGCGCCAAGTCCAGCGTTTCTTGCGTCCGTGTGAATTTCGGTTTCCGCATCCTGATCGAAATGTCCAAGAACAGGAGGAGTCTGCAGTCGTCGCTTCAGCTCGTCGAATGCCTGCGAGAGGTCAACTTTGACATCGTCGTCATTGTCAACGCAATATGACGTCAGAACGCAGTCTTGAGGTCGTTTAACGCACGTTGTCAACGCCGATGACGACGTTGACGTCAAGGCGTCGTCCTGATGTCGCATGGCTTTGTGACGACAAGTCAGGTCGCGGTGACTTTATGTACGTGACGTTTGACGTCTAGGTTGTGTAAAAATATAGTCCGGCGTTCTATCGTTTCTCTGACCTTGACCAGTGTGCCGGTCGAGCTTGGCATTGGAACGAAACGCGTTTTTCATAAAAAGCTGCCAAACCGAACCACTTCGCTCGTAGCGCCCGAGAGGGCGTTACGAGCGGAGTGGCTTGGATTAGCCGTTTTTTTCCACGTGCGGAGGTACCAAAATAGCACTCCGGTAGCCCAACTTGTCCCTTCTAGTACACTCTAACTCCAGCAGCGTCATACAGTTCTAACTAATAACGTAGTTTTCATCGTAGGCGGATGTTTACCGGTGGGACGGAGTACGACAAGTGTTTTTCAATTAGAGTTTCTGCTTGCCTACTTTATGCGAGAAACGGTATAGCCAGACGTGTACACGTTACTGAAAGCGAAGTGACCATGTACTGTTGCTCGTTACTCGCTCGAAAAGTAACTAAGCAGGTTACTTGTTAGTGAGATTCAAAACCGACGCAGTGCTTCAGCTCAGAAGTAACGAGCTACTTTCTTGTTACTCTGGATGAGTCGTTCCTTTTTTCGAATAAGTAGCTTCCTTCCAATATTGTGTGTCATTAATAATGTCCATAGCATTATACCGCATTATTAATCATATTTTTATTTAATTTTTCGTTGGCTTTTTTTTTCCTGGAAAATGCCAGGTTGGGAAGGGGGGGACCAAATAGGGTAACTTGCGTTGTACACGTCCCTCTATGGAAGTACCTAAATACAATAACTCGTTACTCCGTCAAAAAGTAGTTAGGCTTTCTTTTTCTGGAAAACTAAGTCGTTGCTTTGTTACAAAAAAAAGAAAAAAAAAAGCTATCATCACGCAAGCAAGGCGTTACGCAAAGGTCACGGTATAACGAGCAATGTCGTGCTCCATTTCGCGTACAGAAAGTCGCTCTCTACCCTAATTGCTTTGTTTGTTTGTTTAGACATTGGGAAGTTAGCGCCAGTGAGCATCTGGTGGTGACCCCGCTTCGGATGAGAAAGGTTTCCAGCGCAGCAGTACCACTCTTAGCCTGGGGCTCTTTAACGTACACCACTCAGTAGCAACACAGGGCCACGCGCGCCGGTGTGCGTGTATGCTCGTCCGGATCGAAACGGGTAGGGGTGGGGATTGAACCCAGCATCCGTGGGCTCTGCCACTCCCTCCGCTTGTAGCGCCCCTATTTGCTCGCCACGAAGATAATTTTCTTCCGCAACGTCTTCCTTGTCATTTCTATGTTTATATTTGATCAAATGTATCTTGAGGGAGGATATGCTGTCGGGCGGACAGTGCCCCGTCGACAGGAGCGAAGACACGGGCCTATCGATTTCCCCCATTGTCCGGGATACGGATCCCGGGGCTCTCTCCACGTTCGGATCCAGCTCCGTGTCTTGCCATTTTTTTTTCTCTTCGGTTGTTGTTTCTTTTATTTTTATTATTATTATTTTTATTCTTCGCAACTTTTCGCTGCGTTCCTTCATTAGGTTTGTTCCGTTCCGTGGGCAGAGTTCTTCTTGCAAAGACAATCAACGTATCTCGAGCAAAAAAAAAAGAAACTGGTTAAACAAAAAGCGAGACGAGGAAGAAAAATGTGTAGGGAGAGCAATCTTTTTTTCAAAAGGAGTCGCAAACTTTTTTCTTTTTTGTTTCGCTTTTAAAGGTTGCTTGTTTTAGTCTGGAGAAAGAAGGCGTGACTCGCAGGATTGCGGTCCCTGGAGGATAAGAAGGAGAGAAGGGAAGAGAGGGTCAGGGACATCAAAGACACGGCCGGAACAATTATCGAGCCCGGGACCCCTTTGAGCACAGACGGGGAGAAAGCATATCGCTGAGTGCCGAGAACATTTTCGCAACCGTTGGATTAAATGCGTCCCCCCCCCCTTTTTTTGTGCGTATTTTTTGTTTTTGCTTTGTTTTGGTTTTGGAAGAAATCTGGGACGTTATGCAGAGATGGGAGAAATAAAAGCAAGACTGGCGTCCGGTTCTGAGGGAACTGCGGCCGGTGGCAAAGCGACTCGTGCACAGATGTTTGCGGCACACCCTCTTTAAACACGACATCTGTTCAGTTTAATGCATACCAAAGTCGCTGGCAGATCCAGAAACGCACGGCGTGACGGATTATGTTCACGCTGCTTGCTTCGGGATTCGTTCTTCGGAGCGTTCCTATCGACTGATAACACAACCTGATTTGTTCTGAAGCAATGATAGCAGTGAAGGGTAAAGTAGAACATCTAAAAAAATCCCTGCGCCTCTACTTACCCGCAAAACACTCAAAGACCCAATCTCTGCGATCTACGAAATCAGCTCAGCGAATAATGAGGCGGAACATCCGTTTAGACCCAAAAATGAAGTCTGCGCTGTGGCATTGCGCAATTCAAAGCGTCATGCCTGCATTGCGGAATGCCAGAGCGCACAACTTACTTTTGAGGTCTGAACAGATGTTCCGCCTCATCATTCGCTGAGCTAATTTTCTAGATCGCAGAGATTGGCTCTTCGAGTGTTTTACGGGTAAGTAGAAGCGCATGCATTTTTAAAAGAGTACTTGAGGTAAAGTACAAAGTAAGTAAATGAGAGCGAGGTCCCTTAAGGGTCATACGCACATTCGCGTTTGGACGCGGTGCGTTAAGTAGCGGAAAGGCGTTGCGGTGCGTTGAGCAGCGCGTACGCGCGAAGCTTGAACGCATAGTTGCGTTGCAACGCAGCCGACCGCAGTCAACAACCAATAGAAGCTTGCTATCGGCGCAATCGCTTAACCAATAGCAATGGACCACGTTGAGCAACCCAAACAGACATGGCGGCGCCCCGTGGTAGCACGGGTATGGCGGCGGCTCTTCAGTCTTCACCGAGGATCTCCTCAGCGCTCGAAAGTGAGCCACTGGAGAATTTGTTCCTCCAGTGTGTTCGCGGGTATGAGGCACGGGCGGGCGGCGAATCCAATTGGCCCCTACTTGCGCGATCCACCGCCGCGATGATGCTCCTCCTGCCTCGGCAACATCCACGCCACGAGTGGGAGCGATATCTGCTTCGCTGATGACTCCCCTGACTCCGTTGCCTCATGATACGAACAGCGCTGCCACCGACGTCGCCGTGGTGGTCATGCTTGCTTCCTGCAAACTGCGTTCCGCAAACCAAACAAAATGAAAAACCGGACGCAGTGGACCCGTGGACCCACGTGGACCCTTCGTTCGTCGACCGGAATTGCTCACGGCTGGCCCTTGCGCATGCGCCTGACCCTTCTCGTTTCCCGGCTTCTGACTGGTCTAACCATAGCCTCCTTTATACTGACAAAGCCTGGCAGATCGCTACGAGAAGCGGCCGCCGAAATTGAAAAGCTTGAGCGGCAGACAACGGATGAGAGGAGAGCCACGTGACTGGCGACCCGCTGCGGCGAGACGCCGAAACACACTTCTCCCGAGCGATGGAATGTCCGCTCGTGCTTCTCGCGTTCCTCGCGCTACCGCTTCTTTTCTCGTCGGGTTTGAAAACCATGTTTCGGGTCCTCGCCGCTGCAAAAGCTGTGCGCTGACGTCCAGGTTTCTCCAGAAATGCTCTGTGAAGATCCTCGCGCTCCGAATCTGTGACCGGGCACTCTATGGCTCCATCGTCGAACTGCCAGGCTTTGTGAGTATAGAGGAGGCTATGGTCGAACGCACCGCAACGCTTCGGAAAGTTGAGCGAATCTCTATTCGCTTGCGTCGCGCTACTGAGCGTTGCGTCCCGGCACGCGTAGTACCGCAAGCGACCGCTCTTGACCGCAAGGACGCCACAACGCACTCAAACGCTTTCAAACGCGAATATGTGTATGGGCCTTCACACAGAGTGGCGTTTGAGAGCGTTTGAGTGCGTTGCGTCGAGGAACGAAAGCGAGTCACCGGCACATCTCTGCTTCGTATGAAGCGTGGAATCCAATTCAAGGAATAGCTTGTCAGGATACATAAGAACCATGGATGTCCTGGTTTCTCGCAGCCGCAACGCAGTCAAACGCGCTCAAACGCTCTGAAACGCAACTGTGCCTACGGGCCTTGAGGGTGGCGATGCGAGCTAGTTGGTGCATACTTCGAAAAAATAGAACACAACGCGCAAACGACGATGACACAGAGTAGTAGAAGGACACGGACAAGCGCTGTGTTGCTTTCGACTGATACGTTCAGTAAAAGAAACACAAACAATAGCGGTAAACAACTCCGTCATGATCTATCAAAACTTGTCAAGGAAGGCAATTTCCTTTCAAAGTCAGGGCGACACTCACAACCTGCGCAGTGTAGAAAAAGGTGCCCCCCCCCTCCCTTTTCCGCCGGCAAACATACAGACACCGTTAATCGCATGTTTCAGTCATGCTTTCTTGTTCTCAGGTTTATGCAGCGTCCTATCTTGTCGATGTACGCTCTTCCACAGGTCAGCGGTATCTTGTAAACAATGTCTACAGCGCAGTCTGTATACTTGTTTCTACGTTT